>JBBPCZ010037439.1:0-13492 GCA_037974445.1 Brycinus macrolepidotus
ACACACACACACACACACACACACACACACACACAGAGAGAGAGAGAGAGAGAGAGAGAGAGAGAGAGAGAGAGAGGACAGCACCAGTGAACTCCTCATGAGTGCACTGCCATGATTTTTGATTGGTCTTGTTTATTTTTACAATGTCCATTCATTGTTATTATGATTATTATTATTACTGACATTATTATGAATTTTTGCTTGTGTTCCTGAAGAAAAGGGCAGCAGGATCTGATGTGTAGGCCCATGCACTGTCAATTTGTACCTGCTCCCCCACGTTATATTTTTAGACAACCTCATGAGAATTAGCTTTATGGCCATTCTCGTTATATCCCACTTAGACACTTCCCTAAAGTCATTACGATTTCAAATCAGTCTTAAAGGCACAGTAACAAAAACAGCCTGTCTAATTCAAACAAATAAAGTATGAAAAAGGTTGGAATACGGTGGAACTTATTCATGACTGGGTCTTATTCATGTCATCTAAATAATGTCTTACACATAATCACCTAAATCATGCACAAACACACATAAAATGTCACGAGGCATTATGGGGGGCACTGCTGCATGCCCCAGTCCGATCCAGTGGATGGCAATCAGAGCCAATCCAGGCATAATTATTGGATCGGGTTAAGGTTTTACTGAGCCCAATCTAACTCTGATCCTTTCTTTCTTGTTTTCTGTTTACACCACTGTCACAATTATCCCCAATCTGTAATGGGTTTTGCACATAAATAATCCATAAAAAAAACAAAGGATATCAGATCAGTGTACCACTATAAACAACTGAAAATGAAGTAATTTCACAACAGAATATTAAAGTAGCGGATAGAAAACCATCATCAGGTAGATCAATTAAATTCGTTCGCAAAAAAAGTTGGCCAACAAACACATCAGTCTAGAACGCCATATTATCCAGAAGTAAAAACTAGGTGAATTTACAGCAGCATTTATAAGCAAACTAGCACATCATATTTCAACGACGAGGCTGTAGAATGAATGGAAATACCAAGACAAGATAAGCGCTGGCTGACATTCAACCTTACTGGGATTAAAGGACAAAAACAAAAACAAAAAACAAAAGAAGACGTAGAACAAAGGTGGCTTTAAATGGAAGTCCTTCTGGAGAAGGGGTCTCCTGATTAAGCCTATGGAATTCTTCTCGTTTAAAGTGAACCAAGCTAAAACTAAAAAAAGGCAGTCAGGCCTGGCACACGCTGAGGCGTGTTTGTTTACACGCGAGCCCCTCCAAAAGCAAAGGCGGATCAGATTATGGGTTAGTGGATTATGGAAGTCAGGGCAGATTATGGAGTCTGCTTTTGAACGACCTTAAGATGCGCAGTCAGCAGGTACTAATGCATCAGGACGGGTCACTGAAGCGGTCAGGGAGGTCATACATGAGCCAGACCCCTGCTGAGGGCTAATCTCTAACTCCAGACAGTCTGGCTGAAACCCCCTCCAGCCAGGTTCCCCCTTGCAGACTCCCTCGCTAAAGTGCTTCATCTCAAAGCCAGTAGTGTTGCAACAAATGCAGAGACAATACTGTGTGTGTAAACACAGTTCCTGCATGATTCATCACTTCAGCCTCAAGAGCCACCCTCATGAGTGTGAGACTCATGTGTTTACATTCATGGCACCAGAACAGGATTCCAGCTTACAGGCTTTTAAAAGCTTTTTAAAAAGAGCTTCCAGGGGCTGTAACTGTTTAACTATACTAGTCAGACATTATTTATCACAGTTTGACCAAAACATGTTGGTTTAGTGGAGAAGAGTGCACTGTGTAGCTTAAAATAGCAAAAAAGCCACTTTTAGGGCTACATTTTGGTCATACAGTGATAAAAACCGCATAAACAAGTGTATTGGAGATTATTGAACAACTTGACATGGTTCGAGGCAAATGTGTGATTTAGACACGCACTTTGCATGATGCATTATTATATTTTGTACATTTTATCAGTGAACTACTTAAAAAACAAAACAAAAAAAAAAAAAAACACAGTGCTGTTGAGTTTAACTCCTGTATCCCTACAGCAAATCTCCCGTAAAATCCAGGTCTGATAAAAATCTGGGCGACACTCCGCCACACTGGCGCCCTTCCTTGCACGCTGGAGCACGACTGCCCGGCTTTGTGCTGCGAGTGGAGAGGATCTGACGTGAAGAGTGTTAACACTCACATATCCTGGTGCAGATCGTACAGCTCCTTCAGGCAGGAGACGCTCTGGGCTGCCAGGCCTCGGCGTGCTTCAGCACGTTCTCTCCTGGAACGCTCACACTGCGCCGCCTTCAGCTCGTCCACCTGCTTCTGCAGGCTCTCCATGTGCATCTGCAGAGCGTCGATGGTCTCAGTCAAGCTGGGGGGAAAAAAAACAATATGCATAAACCAAATATCATATTGGTGGCCAAGTCTGAGACCATGAGTAAAAAAACAAAACTTTTCTGATATCTTTTATCATTTAATAGAAATATTTCCATTATAAATGATATTATCAGACATTTCACTTAACACTTAGTAAATTTGAGTCAAAACTAGAATCTAAACACTGAGATTTACAAGAATTTCAAAGTGTTCCAATTCTGCTTTGATGACAGATCCCCCCCGAGAGTCATCCAAATACACAACGAGACTCCACGAAAACAACCTTTAACTTTAAAGGCTTTAACATGGTCAGTATCACCAATTTGCATAAATTTAAATAAAGATCCAGAAATGGTTTTTGAATTTTGAATAAAAAATAGAATTATGAATATTTCAGTTTACAGAACTTTGTTTCAAATTTCCAATGTGGTTTCAAACTTTTGGCCACTACTGTAAAACGTATTATATTTTTGGCATAACCCCCTTCCCCCCACCTCTTAAGTCATTTGTTCCAGTCAAACACTCCATCAGTCCAGTTTAAATAATCTTTACATTTTGTTTTACAATTTCTCATTCGACAGACTGGGATTTCTGTAAAGCTTGTCCAATTCTGCAACAGTAGCTATGAAGACCAGATTGGCCGATTTCATGCAGAATGAACAATAATTGTATCCATTCAAGAATCAACACTGTTCTCAGTCTCACAGATCCAGATGTGACCTCATAACGAGAGCATCTGGTGACGTCCACAGGGGGTCATTAGTGTGATTGCCGCGGGGCGAGTTGCCTTGACAGTGTATATGGGAGAGAGAGTCAGAAGAGGCGCCTGTTTGATACCCCGCGGTGAGCAGATTTTTATTTATTTCTTTTAACACAAACTTTTTTTTGACCATAAAACCAATGTTTGAGTCTCTCCAAACACTGGTTTTATAGCAACCACACAATCACACTTTGCATTTTCTCATGGAAATGTAATCTAGTTAAAACTGGTATCCCTCCCACTCTAGCTGGTCCTGCCCCAAGCCGCTCACCTCTGGATCTTGCCCTGGGCCGTGCGGTTGTCCTGCACCAGGCTGTGGTTACTCATCTCCAGCTCTCGCGCCGCCACGTCCAGCTGCTCGTACACTTTAGCGTGCTGATCATTCATCTGCCTCAGGAGCTCCACCTGCTTGTTCAGGTACTGAGATACACACACATACACACACACACACAATCAATGTCAACCACATATCTGTTCTGTATATTAAACACTCAAAAGAAAATCTGCAACACATCACCGCTGACAGCTGACCCTCCACTGACTCTAAGCGTCCAAACCTATTTGCAAAATAATGACTGACGTGTCTCAACCAATCCCAACCATTATTAACCACTACTTCTTCCATCAAGGCAGGGAAGAACCTGAATTGAAGAATAAATGAGAACGATGGTAGAAGTAATTCAGGCAGTGTTATTTGTGTAAGAGATGGTGTGTTATTGAGAAACATGTAATTCAAACACAAGCCTGGTTATTTGGAGGGCGGCGATGTTTTTTTTTAAAAAATTTTTTCTCAAAGCTGAAAATGTTATGGGTTAAAATAGGTTCCACACATGGTTAGAAAAAAAGGGACCAATAAAAGTGAGATCTTGTCTCAGATATAGTAGAGCATGTTTTCTGCCCAGCCCAAAACAGCAATAAAAAAAAGAGCCACTATACTTATATTCTTTTACTATAAAAGATAAAAGGGCTCTGTCAAAGAGTCAAATGTCTACAGAGTCTTCAATGGTATAAATGGTTCATAAACATTTTTTCATGTTGTGGCAATGGCAATATGCTTCAGCCCAAACCAGGATCATCTCAGCTGTCTAATCTGACCAGGGTTATTTTTCTTACTCGGGCAGAAGTTGTGCCTGTGGCAAGCAGGCACATGCTTTACAGTGAAGGGTGTTGGTTGCGTTTATGTTTATCCAGTCTTGCTACTGTTTCATTTCACCATAGTGCAGAAGAGGTCCCTGTGATGCAGGGTGATGACTGTAATAGGCTGCAGCCTGATATTACGACATTGTGAAAATTATATCTACACAGCTGCCTTGCCCAATTTTCCACAGTCCAACCCAAAACAGTGATTTCCACCTCGACTCAAGTGGTAATCTTGGTGTTGGCTCTAGTCTAAGCTCTTCTAAAAGTGTAGCCCCAGGACCCTCAACCTCCTAATTAGACAGAATAGCATATCCTGCTTCAACGTGCAGCAACTGAGATTTGGTCTCCTGAACTAATGCCACAGATGCTATGGAGGTGTCCTAGCAGCAGTAACTAAGGGAGGGACTTTAGTTCCTATAGTTTCAATACGTAATTTTTTTCCTACACTCTTAAAAATGAAGGTGCCATGGATACTAATCGCTGGAGACAGTGTGGATCTCAGGAGGCTAAACACTGGCACATATTCCGGGACTGTCCAGTGGTAAAACCCTATTGGACAGAGTTTAACAAAGCACTGAATACTTAATACTGATCTACCTTCACAGCTCCCCGATGTGATTTGCACGTAAGGAGATCTGACATATATCTATCTGGTATTTTGACATCTACTTGGAAAAAAGCTTTAACAAGGTGCTGGTTACTTTCCGAACCCCAAACGATAAAAGAGTGGATAGATACAGTAAATGATGTTTATATTAAAAAGTGTAAAGTAAAGTAAAGTGATCATTTGTCATGCATGAACACCCCACAGCACACAGTGTGAACAGTGTGAAATTCTTTCTCTACATTTAACCCATTCACCAAGTGAAGCAGGGGGCTGCCACCAACAAGGGGCACCCAGGGAGCAGAGTGTGGGGATGGTACCTTGCTCAAGGGTACCTCAGTGATGACACTAGCAGTCCTGGGATTCGAACCCACGGCCTTCTGGTCACAGGGACAACTCCCTAACCACTTGGCCACCAGCTATTAGGGAAAAGATATCTCTCTCTCTCTGGACCAAATGGGTGAAATATATAAGACTGGATTTTGTGGAGATGCCATATATAATAAAATATATATATATATATATATATATATATATATATACACACACACACACACACACACACACACACATACACACATATATATATGGCATACTTTCTATGGTTTATTTCCCGTAAATGTATAAAGTTCATGTATTTTTGTTTCTCCTTTTCCTCCATAAATGTTGCTATATATAATTATGTTACAAAAAAAAAGGTGCCAAGAAGGTCACCAAAAATGGCTCTGTGGATTCATTTCCCTTGGGTGCTCCAAAAGGTATCTAGAGGACCTTCAAATGGATGGTTTTCAATGGAGCTATTTTTGTAAATGAGATGAAGGTTTTGGAGGTTCTTTGAAACCTCCAAAGAACCAATTAATCCTCCACTACACATTCAAAT
This sequence comes from Brycinus macrolepidotus, assembly GCA_037974445.1. Taxonomy (NCBI): domain Eukaryota; kingdom Metazoa; phylum Chordata; class Actinopteri; order Characiformes; family Alestidae; genus Brycinus; species Brycinus macrolepidotus. The sequence continues at coordinate 5,741 of JBBPCZ010037439.1, forward strand.
GAATGTGAACGATTGAGGAACCTTAAAGAATCAAATCTGAAGAAAGCATCTTGGTGCAACACGACCACAATAACGTCAAACACCGCCAGGCTGTCGAGTATTTCACAACAGTGTCCTGCGTGACAAAGCTGACCTACCCCTCATCCTTCCTACATAATCAGGTTTCAACCAGGACACCAGAATAAAACTCTGAGTACCACAGTGGATTCTGTTTGCCAGGAAGAGTCTCCCATAAACCAAAGCCATTACAAATGAGCCATATCACAAATGCAAACATGGAGAAAGGCAGAACACATGTTTCTGGCATTTAAACTGCAGCCCTGTGACCTTAAAGCAATCAGTTGTGTGTCACTTCCTCACAGACGGCCAGAGCAGGGAGAGTGCAAACAGTGCAGCTCGTAAGAGCAGAGGTTATATCAGAGCTGAGGTTATATCAGAGCTGAGGTTATATCAGAGCTGAGGTTATATCAGAGCAGAGGTTATATCAGAGCAGAGGTTATATCAGAGCTGAGGGAACGCTCCATTCACTCTGTTTCCACCTTATCTCACAGCTCACCTGGCACCAAACACAGAAAACACAGGTAAGAGTCACTGGCAGCGCTCTCCGACCTACGCAGTGGCCTGGCAGGAGTGTGTGCGCGTGTGTGTGTGTGTGTGTGTGTGTGTGTGTGTGTGTGTGTGTGTACAGGAAATCCTCTGGTGTTTACTCAATTCCCATCAGACGAAAGTACACAGGTTTATTATAGCTCACCGAAGGAAGTGAGGCGGAGAGAATATCCTACGGATAAGTGGATACGAGAAGAGCCGTGGTTAAACTGCACTCTGCGACTGAAGCTCGTTTAAGAAAACAGGTCGCTTCAACTCAGCGTACAGTTGGGTGCAAAAGTTTAGGCACCCCTAGTCAAATGATACGTTTGGGTGATTTTCTAAATGTAAATAGATGCACAGATGTTCATTTTTACTTCAGTTTACCAACTTTAAATGCAGCAAATAAAAAGAAATATAAAAATAAAACAAAACGTTGAGGGCATGCATGTGACGTAACAGTAGGTGGAGGTCACTGAGGTTTCACCCATTGAATAAAAAAAGAACTCACTTTTACTAACAGCAGCATTAGAGTTCAGCTTGAAAGCTGCCGAGACACAAAAACACTTCTAAAATGAGAAAGAGGCAAAGAGTGACAGATCAGACAGATTCAGTAAGAAATCAGAGATCTTTTTTTACAGAGAGTCGAAAGCTAAAGAAAAGAGAAGGAAATGGATCGCTGAATTTCTCCGAAACGGCTGCCTTTAGAAGGAGAAACTCCAAAACCAGCTTCAACTGAAAGCAGTTGGACTCTCCAGTGATCTTTACGACTTGGACACTGATTTGGCCAGGAATTAACATAACATTTACATGTACCTTATTTCTATGATGGGAAAAACACAAAGCAAAGCCTGCAGGCGTACAAACAATACAGGTTCATGAACCTCTGGTTCTTTGGTAAGTTGTAAGGATCACAGTCGAGCCCAACCGCCTTCGATTCAAGCAGAGAACAGTTTGTTTTACTATCGATTTCACTGCTAAAGACAGGCGTCGCAGAGTGTTTTGCCACTAACTCTGACTGAGGGGACGTAATTCTACTGGGAAAGTAATGTCAGTGGTGCAGATCTCCTCCTTGCATAAAATGCTTGCATATTTAAGTTTGCTACCTGCAGAGGACGTACTTATTTCATTTATAAAATCAAACAAATAATTTGAACCGCAGTGTTTGTGTGTCTGTGTGTGTGTGTGCGTCACAATCATTTTCCTGACACGCTCTCTACAGGCTATAAATAGCACAAGGTAGATAATAGACAAAGGAAGAAGAGAAGAAAAAGGAAGAGAGAGAGAGAGAGAGAGACAGACAGAGAGATACAAGAAAAAAAAAAGACTCCAGCCTGACAACACCCCACAAACGATGACTAATTATCAAATATTGCTAAAATACCCTCCCTATAAGATTTCCAGTTTTCTTTCTGAGACAGAACAAGGCTCTTTCCTCAAGGCAACCAGTTTCTTGGCCGAGCTTCGGACCGTAATCACATCTGGCCGAGTACAAGCCCGCAGGCCGCGGTCCCTGCTGCTGCGGTGTGTCAAAACTAAAGAGCGGAGCTGGAGGGGAAAGTAACCTCGATCTCCTGCAGCTGCTCCTGGTTGGTGGCGTACATCTGCTGAAGCCCCTGCTCAAGCTCATGGTTCCGGTCCAGCAGAGTCTTTCCCAGCTGTGCAGCCAAATGTAAATCTGAAACACACACACACACACACACACACACACACACACACACACACACACACACACACAAGACGGAACAGTAAACATTAAGCCCAGCATAAGTGAAGGGCTCAGGACATCCTGAGGCCGGACAGCGCTGACCCGTGAGTCACGGCCATCTTATCCGAGTTACATGGACCACTTCAGACGTAAGCAGTTCAGAGGGTCATTCTGAAGGACGTGGCAACCTAATCATTTACATTTAAGAGCTACATACCCATATGGGGACATTACATATTGCAAAAATCAGCGCTCTCATGTCTTTAGGAGGTTTAAACCACAATGTGGACATTAGGATCGTCTGCATCTGAGGGCGGGAAATGAAGGGTCCAGATAAAAAAAGAGCATCACTAACACAATCTAATAATGGCAACACAGAGGCATATTTAAAAGGAGGGTGAGGGAGAACTGTCACCCGCCTCTGCAGCAGCAGTCAGTGCAGTGGAGGAGATTTAAAGGGCCTCTCTGGGCGTGACCTTCATCTGACACAACTCTGCAGCAAGAATGCACTCCTTTAACAAAGCCCAGCTTATTAGAGGATTATTCAGTAATAATGATGGGAAACTAAAATTCTTTAATATTTCAATAGGCCTCTGATACTGTACAAATTCAAGGTTTTATCACAGTTTTTTTTTTTTTTTTTACTTTTTTATAGATATTTTTCTTCCATATTTTTTTTTTAATAGTAAAGGAACCTCAGGCTTTGCCATTAAATCAGTATTCATTATTAACCCAGCCCAGCCTCAACATCCACACACACACACACACACACACACACACACTCACTCACTCACTCACCCTGCTCCAGGTCCTTCCTGCTGTACCACAGCTCCTCTTCGGGGCTGTGCTCGAAGCCCTCCTCCACTATCATGTCTGTGAGCATTCTGACTGGGTTTTGAGGACTCAGACCGAGTGTTAAAGTGTCTCCGACCCTCTGAGTTGCTCTGAGTTTAATTCGTGCTCCACGCAGCCCGGCTGCTTTTGTCTGAGAGCCTCATTCCCTCCCTGCTGCTGCTCAGGATCTGCATCAGCAGCAACGTGGCACGGCCAGCCCCGCTCCCAGCTACAGAGGGGCGGGGCACAACGCGGAGACCTGCCTGACTGACACCCCCGCTGACCAATGAGGAGAAGGTGGGTGGGGAGAATGTTGTTGGAGGCGTGGCTAAGCGTGTATGTCCTAAACCGACACATGGAGGCATCAAGTCTTCTTCTAGACCTTGGTGCTGCTGATGCTCCTGGCTCCTGTGTTTTAGAGGGAAAAGAGTTGTTTTTCAGTACTCATTTAATGTATATAAAATTATTTTAACACTGAATAAACAATTTATTCTATACAAAATAATTTCTTCATTTTTAATCATGTAGATTTAAATGAGGATGCTGCTCATCTCTGTTGGAAGAGGACTTATTTTTAATGAGTTATAATTAGTTATAATTAAATTAATTTTGGCACTGAATGAACAGTTTGTTATATATAAAATAACTGATTAAATTCTAATAATGTGTTTTTAATTTTATTTAATTGAAAAATTTGAATGGGTCACCATCATGATAAAGAAATTCCCTGTGTTGGCAACCGACTTGGAAATAATCTAAATTCTGATTCTGATTCTGACTTTTACATGAAATAAATGATAATGATGAATTTTACACTTGAATTAAAATTGGCGTGGAGAATCATCATAACAAAGAAATCTCTTGTATTGACTACTGACTCGGAAATTCTGATTCTGATTCTCATCCTGATTCTAACTTAGATTTGGACTCAGATTCCGGTCACATGGGATAAACCATAGAAACGTATTTAATTGTGTGAGAAAAATCACATGAAAAATCAAAATGTGGATTAAAGGAACAAAAAAATGGCAAAATTCTTTGTAACTTTCAGCCTAATCTTGTGTTGTTAGTGTTGAGATGAGCGGCAGTTTAAATATCTAAAGAACAGCAGGTCATTTTGGATGTGTTGCCTGGTAGTTCAGGGCTGGAAGCCAAATAGCATTTCGGTCTCATTTAACACCTTAATTATTATTATTATTATTATTATTATTATTATTATTATTATTATTATTGTTGTTGTTGTTGTTGTTGTTGTTGTTGTTGATGATACCTGATAATAATAATAATAATAATAATAATAAAAAATACTACCACTACTACTACTACTACTAATAATAATAGTAATAGTAATAATAATAATATTAATAATAATAATAATAAAAATAATAATATCATTATGGCCATTCATTATTATTATTATTATTATTATTATTATCAATCATCATCATCATCAACAACAACAACAACAACAACAACAACAACAACAACAACAACAACAACAACAACAATAATAATAATAATAATATCATCATGGCCATTTATAATTGTTATTATTATTATTATCAGACATCATCATCATCAACAACAACAACAACAACAATAATAATAATAATAATAATATCATTATGTGCGTTTATTACTCTTATTATTATTTAGGAGTTGAGTTGTGTGTATTTGGGACGCGGCCGAACACACGCTCTTAGATCACATGACTGTTAGCCCCGCCCACTTCCGTACACAGTGGAACGAGTTTGTCAGGCTGTGAGTCCGAGCAGGTTCAGGGGTTCTCATTTAATTCAGTAGATCATTAAAACTGTTCATCATCACCAGAACAGCTAAGCTGGACATCATGAAGCACCTGAGACTGTCGGCCCACCCCGCCGCCCTCGCATACTCCATGACCACCCTGGGGGCCAGCATGATGAACGGCATCTTCAGCTTCTACTACGTCAAACTGTTCCTCAACAGGTACAGGGTCTCAGAGGCAGCCTTCCACCAGTCCCAGGTCAGTCCGGGGGTCTCACTCCCTCACAAAGTCTCTCCGAGCAGCCTTTCAAACCTGGCCTCTGTTTAAAGTGCTCACTGAGGTGCAGCCTGTTTATAATGCCTTGAATGGGGCAGCATCTCACAAAGCTACACGACAATCTCACAAAGCTACATGACAATCTCACAAAGCTACATGACGACTGACATAAACATACATCACCTTTTATAAAACCTTATCCCAGCGAGCATCAGTGCTCATAAAGGCTGCTTTTCCTCCACTTTAATATCATCCTCTTTAATATCACACAATTTCAGACAGTGTTGTGGCTCTTGTTGACCTTCATTAATGTCTATGCAAGTTTATATAATTTGCCATGAAAGACTTAATGTCCTATAGGTAGCTTTCATCCTCTGTAAACATTAATGACAACTGATATAAACATACTTAAGCTTTTATAAAGCCTTATTCCGACAAGCATCTGTGGTCATAAACGCCGTTTCTTTAATGACAGCTGAATAAGCCTTCGTGTCTATGCAGATTTATGTAATTTGTCATGAAATGGAAAAGTTTTCACACTCTGTCTGTCCAAAAGCTTGTAAACACCTGCTCGTCCAGTGTTTGTGCCCTCTTTTCTCTAGTAACAGCTTCTACTCTTCTGGAAAGGCTTTAGACTAGATGTTGGAACATTGCTGTGAGGATTTGATTCCAGTCAGCCATGAGGGCATTAGTGAGTTCTGGTGCTGATGTTGGATTATGAGTTCTGGATCACAAACTCCACTCCAACTCATCCTGAAGTATTGGATGGAGCTCCATCACTCCAGAGAATGCAGTTCCACTGCTCTACAGCCCAACGCTGGGGGGCTTTATGCCCCTCTAGATGATGCTGGCATTGGGCATGATGGCCTCGTATGACTGCTCTGGTTGCAGTGCTTTTCTCTTGAGATTAAGCAAGCTGTGTTTGTGCAAGAGACCCTTAGTCAGTAGTGGGTTCCCTTTAAAGTACCTGTTTCCACTGAATGGAGGGGGTGCCCTAACCCCAACCCCCTTGAGTTCAAACAAAGAAGCTCTATATTCTTTTAACTTTGGCAGTTGCTTCCGCCAGAAAAAGAAGTTCCACCCCAAATTTAGAGGAAAGTGATGATTTTTGTTACTTAGCAAGTGGTGATAAGGAGAATGATACAAGTATGATGGTGTATAACATCTCTTGTGGTCTGCAGGTGATCTATATGATCTGGAACGCACTGAACGACCCGCTGTTTGGTTACATTCAGGACAACTCGAGCGTGCCGTGCTGTTCTTTACGAAGGCAGTCCATTCTATACGGGGCGCCGTTCTACAGCTTGGCCTTCCTGCTCACCTGGTTTCCCTGGAGGGACTACGAGCCTGGAGACTGGCTGAGTGGCGTCCACCTGGGGGTCACGCTGTGTGCCTTCGACGGCATGCTGACCTTCGTGTTGTTGGCTCAGTGTGCGCTCTTTGCTGAGATTTCAGACCACCACCAGAACAGACTGAGGCTGATCAAGTACAACCAGGTGGCATCTCTGCTGGGTTCCTCCAGCGTGCTCTTCTGCGGCCTCATCTCCAACAATATGGACGATTTTTCCGCCTTCCAGGGCTTCTGCGTCCTGGTGGCCGTGCTGGGCTGCGGCTGCATGGTTTACACTGGCCTCAACAGCGAGAGTCGCTTTGACAAAAAGGCCTCGGACCCAGACTTCCAGCAGCCCGCCCTCTCGCTCACCTCAGTGACCACTATGATGTGGCAGATTATCACGAACAGGGACTTCCAGCTGTTTGTGGTGATGAACTTCTTCCAAGTCTTCATGTCGGCCTTCTGCAACAATTTCGCCATGATCTTTGCGGAGTATCTCATACCCCCCGATGTCCTTCCATCCCTGGCCAAGAGCATCATGTACGGAGCTGGATTCATCTGCCCTCAGGTGGGAATTTTAAAGAAACCATTGTTTTTCAATCTGATCTTGTACTGCGACATCTGTAGAATATGCTCGGATACAACAGACAATAATCGCAATATAGAACCCCTGTTAGATACCAGCTCACTAAAATGGGAGCCAGCATTAAGTGGCTGAAATAACGCTGATTTACTAAGTGACACTTAGGTGTAAGTGCTGGTCACTGCGTGGTTTGTATACCATAGTGGTTAACACCACTGCCTTCCGTGCAGCAGACTGGGGGCTGATTCCATACCCAGACACATCACGTCATACCAATAAGAGTCTTTGGGCGAGACGTATAAAAGTGTGGAATATTCAGAATAATATGAAAAGAAGGGCCTCATGGTGGTGCAGTGGGTAGCGCTGTTCCCTCACACCTCCAGGGTTGGTGGTGTGGGGTCTCCGGGGTCTCCGGGTTTCTCCCACAGTCCAAAGACATGCGCGTCAGGCGAATTGGGGATTCTAAATTGACTATAGGTGTGTGTGTGTGTGTGTGTGTGTGTGTGTGTGCGTGTGTGTGTGCACCCTGCGGTGCGCTGGCGGCCCGCCAAGGGTGAGTCCCTGCCTCGCGCCCGGAGACCCCGGGATAGGCTCCGGGTACCCGCGACCCTAGGGCTGGGCGATATGGCTGAAAACTGTATCACGATATCAGTGTTTCATATCGGTCGATATCGATAATTATTGAT
>JBBPCZ010037499.1:0-13487 GCA_037974445.1 Brycinus macrolepidotus
CATATAATATGGACAAAAGTAATGGACATATTATATGGACAAAAGTAATGGGACGCCTGACCCCGCGAAAACCAGCCGAGACTCAGAGCTGCGTGCTCCTCGCACCGCGAGCACAAAAAAGCAACAAACTTTCAAAATAAAAGGATAAAAAAAATGCGTTAACGCGCGATAAATTAATTGTCGGCGTTAAGTAAATAATTCGTTAATGCGATAATAACGCGTTAACGTGCCCAGCACTAATATACACACACACACACACACACACACACACATATATATATATATATAGTAAGGCGAGGAGGCGGAGCTCCCTCACAGGTCTGCCCGGACTGAGCACGGGGCTCCTCCCTTGACGAGATCCAGGCGGACGGCATTAAGGGACGAGCCGGGACTCACAGAATGTCTAATAGAGTTGAAAGAGCGACCAGAGGACAGAGAGAACAGCCAGAGATGGGAAAGAGAGAGGTAGCGAGAGAGCCCGCGATTTATATCAGCCCTGGGTGGTGGTGGTTTTGTTTTATGCTTTTGAACCGGTATGTCTTTTGTTTCACATTAAAACCATATATATATATATATATATATAAAACTGGTGTTTAAAACATTGTGGATCCGTGTTGAGCTGCTAGTAAGAGCTGCTGGGAGTAATGAGGGGTGAAAAGAGAGCCTCTGCTGTAACAAGTCACACTTCTGCTCAAAGATATGAGATACAATAGACAACTGCAGCTCTCTAGATATGAAACAATGGACAACAGCCATAAAAATCTCACTTCTAAAGCATACATTTCCTTCATTTACATACGTTCCATCCATGCATAGGAACCCATAAAACATGTTGCAGTCACTTCTGCTGCACAACGTGAAAAATGCAAGGCTTTGAGTTTCCTCCCCTTTTAGCCTTCGAGTCCATTTTTCCCCACTCGCGCACTTGAGTGAAACCCCAAAGAAATCAAGTCAAATTACATCCTCACACTTTCTAAAGCATTTTAAACTGATTTTTTTGTATCATTTTCTGCAACAGGAGTCACAGCTCTGGTCCTGGAGGGTCTGTGTCTCATTAAATTTCTAATTAAAATAATAAAATTGATCATAAACCCTTCAAAAGGGTAATCTTATTGTACAGGGGTGCCAGGAAACACTCTTTAAAAGCTGGCAGCCCCACTCTCTCTCTCTCTCTCTATCTCTCTCTCTCTCTCTCTCATTCTCTTCACCTCCCACTGTGTTTCCCTCCCAGTGTTGCCTCTCTCTCTCTCAACCCTGCTCTTCACCTCTCTTTTTCTCTCTCCCCTCTCTCTCTCTCTCTACCTCCCAGTGTTTGCTTTCTCCATCTCCACCTCTTATTCTGTCTATTTATCCTTCTCTCCTCTCTATTCACCTCTCTCTCTTCCCCTCCCCATCCTTCCTCCTCTCGCTCTCTCTCTCTCCATCTCTCCTTCTCTCTTTTTCTCTCTCTTCACCTTCCAGTGTTTGCCTTCTCTCTCCACCTCTTATTCTGTCTATTTATCCTTCTCCCCTCTCTATTCACCTCTCTCTCTTCCCCCTCCCCATCCTTCCTCCTCCCTCTCTCTCTCTCTCTGTCCTTCTCTTCACCTCCCACTGTGTTTCCCTCCAAGTGTTTCCTCTCTTTCTTCTTTCTCTGCTTTTCTCCTCACCTCCCAGTGTTTGCTGTCTCTCTGCCTCTTATTCTCTTTCTCTCCCCCTCCCTTCTCTATCCTTCTCTTCACCTCCCTCTCTTGTTCACCCTCTCTCTCTCCCTCGTTTCATCTCTCTCTCCCCCTCTCTCCCAATCAGATGATTTCAGAAACTTCAAGTTCCTGACCTTGACCTTGATGCTCTTTTGACCGCAGGTTCAGAGCATAGAAGTCCCGAGGTCAGACTCTGAGGCGTGAAGGTGTTTTTGTTTATTTGAGGATTATTTTGTTTAAATAAAACTAAAGGTGGTGCTAAACAGTGTTGGGTTTCTTTGGTTCCCACTTTGGGGTTGCGTTGCTATGACAACCAAGGTGGGGTCCAAGGAGTCAAAGGCAACCCAACACTGTTTAGAAATTTTATTTAAACAAAATGAAATACCTGAATTTTCTGCCAGGTGTTCCTCCAGTGTGTTCGGATCAGGAGGAGCCCTGACCGCTCGTTAGCTGCTGTGGAGAATCAGGAACAACCGCTGCTTTAATTAGAGTCGCCACCAGAAACACTTCAACTGCAGCATGAAGCTCTAAAAGCCGGGGTTTCCACTTCAGCCATCCTGAAACTCGCTCTTGAGTCTGGAACTAGCCTGCAGGGCGAGCGGTTGATATGCAGTTCACGTCAATGGGATGGAAATTCAGCACTAAATGCTAATATTAACAGCACCAACACCTCCTGTGTAAAGTGACCATTTGTTATACATGAACACACCACAGCACACAGTGTGAAATTCTTTCTCTACATTTAACCCATTCACCAAGTGAGGAACACAGCGCCCAGGGAGCAGTGTGTGGGGACGGTACCTTGCTCAAGGGTACCTCAGTGGTGCCACTAGCAGTCCTGGGATTCAAACTCACAACCTTCTGGTCACAGGACCAACTCCCTAACCACTAGACCACCAGCTGCACCTCCTAGTAACAAATGAATTCAAGCCTGTCCTAATAAAAGTGTACTCTGTTGCTCTCTACTAGTGAAATGAGGTCTAAATTCAGCCCACGATGCAACAATTTTGCCCAAAAGCTTCCATTAATTGTCGGCTACATTAGCCTCGTAGCTCCAGTGCAAATACTGAATGGAAATGAGCGCTAGCGTTAATCTCAAGGTTTGAAGGGAGATTAGCCGCCAGCCTTTCTCTTCAAAAGCTCGCGGTTCCTGACCTTGACTTTGAATGCCAGCGACCTTTTGGCCATAGGGTCAGCGCATAGAAGTCAGGGGGTCAGGCTCTAAGACTTTAAAGTGTTTTTGTTCCCGTTCTCTTTATTTTTCATTAATATTTATCAACCGCTCGCGCTGCAGGCTGGTTCCAGACCCGAGAGCGAGTTTCAGGATGGCTGAAGTGGAAACCCCGGCTTTTAGAGCTTCATGCTGCAGTTAAAGTGTTTCTGGTGGCGACTCTAATTAAAGCAGCGGTTGTTCCTGATTCTCCACAGCAGCTAACGGCCGGTCAGGGCTCCTCCTGATCCGAACACACTGGAGGAACACCTGGCAGAAGATTCAGGCCAGGCGATGAAGGGAAAACACACAATCCCAGCAGGTCGGACCTGGTGCTGTCAATGAAAAGCTTCGTTTTCTCCAGAAGAGGCCCCTTTAGAGCCCTCATCTGTTAAAGAACCCCCAACTTTAAAGAACATTTAGGATTAAAATTCCAAGACCAGTCTGCAAACAACTAATAAAATATAAAGATCAATAAATAATCAGAGTGTTGATAGATATACCTATCAACACATTTTCTTTGTGTGTGTATAATTACAATATTATTACTAATGTATAATTAATTAATTAAATGAATAAAGTGCAAACAAATAAATGAATGCTTAAATGCTTATTGAATTATTGATGCTAACTGATATTAATAAACACTAATAAATTTATAAACACTATTAATGGTAAAAAGGATAATATCCTTTATACTAATTACAATAGACTGTATTCATAACTCCTTTACTTACAGTGTATTAATTGTAATTTTGCTCGTTCCTTTTATAGTAACATGCCAACACATATAAAAGTATGTGTTATATACATGTGTTATATACATTTTCTATAATATATTTAATTAATTACCCATGACTACTAATGATTATTATAATATTATCATTATCATTATTATTAGTGGTACTATTAACATTAAATGTATATGATGTCTTTTCAGGCACACAGAGAGTATGTTTAATGTGTTCAGCGTTAGTTTTCAGTAACAAAACGACACATTTCTGACTCTTCTCACTGAAACTAAACACAGGGCGTACAAGCATCACTGAGAAGGCAAGGACACACACGGACACACACACACACACACACACACACACACACACACACACACAGACACACAGACACACACACACACACACATACAGAGAGTTAACTCAGAGGTGTATCTGCTCTAGTACTTATATATGTAATGAAACATGCAATGACACGTAATGAAAAGTAGGACACGCAATGGCACATATAATGACACATAATAGCACAGGTAAAGACATACGTACAAGAAACACATACCGGGACGCAATGACGTGTAATGGCACACGCAATGACGCGTAATGGCACACGCAATGACGCATAATGGCACACGCAATGACGCATAATGGCACACGCAATGACGCGTAATGGCACACACAATGACGCATAATGGCACACGCAATGACGCGTAATGGCACACGCAATGACGCATAATGGCACACGCAATGATGCATAATGGCACACGCAATGACGCGTAATGGCACACGTAACGACATGTAAAGGCACACACAATGACGCATAATGGAATACGGAATGACGCGCAAAAAAGGCACACGCAATGACGTGGACAGGCACACGCTATGGCACATAGTGGCACATGTATGTAAGACTTGTAATGGCATGCACAATGGCACTTAATGGTACACGTAATGACACGTAAAGGAACATGTAATGGCATAGTGGCACAAATATTTGCATGTAATTACACATAAAATCATATTTAAAGAATGAAGTACATCCACATTTACATTCAAGTCTGTCTTACAGTTTGCTTACATTTCAGGAAATGGCAAAACATGACAAAGTTTTAGGATATTTTTCATGAAATTCATACCATAATAAAACTCCACGGTGAATAAGTAGAATCTGCTCTTTCCACGCTGTTCCTCCACCTGTTCCAGTGAGCTACAAGTCAGAGATGATTTCTCTAAAATAACCCCACGCTTCTGCTACTGCTTTACCTCGCTTTTCAAAAAACGATAAATTTTCAGCTCTGAATCCGCCTTGACCGGCCGGTCTGACCAGGTTCCTCGTGTTCCAGTAGCAGTTAGTAAACCGGCAGCTGTGCACGAAGAAAACACGTCTATTAAATTCATGGTGATCTGGACCGCGCTGCATCCACACCAATGATTCTGTTCATATGAACTTTACGAAGGGCAAAGCAGCATCATCCAGATGTTCAGCTCTGGCCACATCAGCACATCTGCTAATAAACAGCTCCACATGAGGCTGAATTATTCAAACCTGAGACCAAATTCAGAGAGCAGGACCAGACATTATATATATATATATATAAAATTACTGACTACCTATGCATACATAATAAATAATCATCATAATAGTTATAAACCTCAGATATACATATACACCTTTAAGCGTGCACACACACACACACACACATATACATGAAAGTATATATACTATAACCATCATTATTTTTCTTATTACATGTATTATATATATATGTATGTATTGTATATGCTCTTATATGAATTGTAGAAGCTCAAACTGACAAATAAGCAAAGACATTGGTGTCTGTGTGTGTGTGTGTGTGTGTGTGAGAGAGAGAGAGAGAGAGGGTGTATAACTTTATGTAAATAAAGATTATTATTGTGTTAACTGCTGTTTTGCTTGACTTAGCCACACACACATACACACACACACAAGTCATATTAATTGTGACACTTATAAGATATATAAACCATAACAGTGTATACACACACACACACACACACACACACAAACAGATGGCATCTCCATTGTGTTTGGCCTCCACCTGTGTACCATACACTGCTGTTGGAGCCCATACACATACACATACACACACACACACACACACCAAGTCACACTTTGGAACAAGAGTGATCCATCAACACACCCACACACACATGCACACACACACACACGCGCGCGCGCGCGTTCTCATTAGCCATGCTTGATGGACGTTCTGATGACATTATGAGCTTCACTACAGAAGAGCAGCAGATGCTTCAGATTTCAGCAAAATGTCGAATTGATTTATTCATCAATTATTAAAACTGGACTCGGGCCGTGATCAAAGCTGAAATTACCACAGAGTGAGTGTGTGTGTGTGTGTGTGTGTGTATCTCTGTGTGTCAGTTATTCAGAACACACTGTCTGCGTCCCCCCCCAGTACAGTCCACATGGTGGGAGTCTGGTGGGAGCTATGAGGCTAATGCTAATGGACGCTATTATCCTACCTACAATTAGCATGGTGCTAACAGTCTTGAGCTAAATCACAAATAGTCTTGTTTATGCGGGTTTGTGACACACGGACTGGAGTGACTCCCGCTGTTCGTAGCTGTGCTGGTGGATTTTTGTGTTTGTTTTTGTAAAACAGTCGGTTCTGACCGTGTGTGTCCTGATGAGAACCAGTTGTTCGGTAATGACTCCTGTCACACTGCAGCAACCCTTAGACCAGTCTGAGCCGGTCGGGTCCGATTCTGAAGAGGAGTGTGACCACAAGGTGCACTGAAAACCTGCCGACGCCCCTCAGCACACGTAACATTATTACTCATCTTCAGTCATTAAGCTGATACAGTACAATAATTGTATTATTGCTCTTTGTTATTGTTATGGTTAAAAATATTTTTATTACTGCAGTGGGCTGGCCCCCCGCCCAGGGTGGGTCTCTGCCTCACACCCGTTGACCCCGGGATAGGCTCCGGGTACCTGCGACCCAAGTGAGGATTAAGCGGTTACAGAAAATGAATGAGGGAGAATATTTTTATTATGAACAGCAACAACAACAGTAATAAAAATGCACCAATAATAATTATACTCATATGTGGTTGCAGCAATTCTTTCAATATTTATATTAGATTCAAGGTTCGAGGTTACCTTGTCACCAGCAGCTATGAACTCGTACATAGTGTTATGAGACGTTTCTCAGAGAGCAACATATAGCAACATTCAACTGACGAGTGGGATTGACGACAGACAATAGACAACAGACAAACAAATGGGATAATACTAGTGACGAAACAATAACAATAATAATAGAGTACAGCAGATAAAAGGAAGGGGAGAAGAAAGTAGGGCAGGGTGGGTCGTGGTTGGTCAGTTTACTGGAAAGGTGTCAATGATTTTTTTCATCTGTTCATTGTTTTGAGCTGTGATTCATCGAGATGGTCTTACAGTTTCTCAGCTCCATCCATAACATAGAAGAATCTGCTTTTCTGATGTTAAAGTGCTTTCGACAGTAAATCCGTGTTTGCTGGACTGTTATATGAAACCAGTAAAACATTGGAGATCGTCCACCATCACCAGTAACACACAGCTGTGAAAATCTCTTCTCAGGCTCTTCTATTCATTTAAAAGAATCGGACCTTCAACGCATCCGTTCATCCGGTCTTTAAAGTCCAGGACGGACAGAGAGACCCTGCATTCCAGCACCAGCGTCTCGGCGAGGGTCTGACGGCAGCATATGGTCCAGTAATGAGGATGTGTGTTACATCTCTTTCTTTCTCTCCCTCTTTCTTTCTCTAACTCCCATTAGACTGACAAGGCCAGCTTATGCCAAATCCCCCCGTGCCAAGCCAGTATTCCTGTGTATGTGTGAGTGTGTGTGAGAATGTGTGTGAATGTGTGTGTGTGTGTGTGTACGTGTGTGTGTTGTGGGGGGGTGGTCTTGGAGAATATCCCTGCGTCCAGTTTGCAAACAGATGCTCACAAATGGATCAAAGCAGCAGAAAACTAGCATATGCTCCACGCTAATCAGCTTTAGCGCTGCCTGAAGGCCCGAGAGCCAAGCAGGAGGCCCTTCAGGCCAGACAAGAGGAGTGCGTGAACGAGTGTGTGTCGAACGTGGCATCGGTATGGTCCTGTGGACGGTGGGACACAAGAAAGGAAGGCATTTGATTCAATTCCTTAAGAAATCCAGCCTGAAACAATCTACACACACACAGTGTGAGGTTTCTTTTGGTAGGTTAGTAGTGTGTTTGGGTAGTTTGGGTGTGATGGCCTGCTTTAGGTGTGCATCTTAAGTGGAGCATTCCAATTAAAAAATGTGCATACACACAACACACACATACATACACAAATATAACAAATATATTTGGTATATATGAGGGGTGGCTTAAGACGTTTGTACAATGAATCTCCTTGTTGGAGCAAAAATACTATTTTCTGTCAGACTGTCTGATCTTTGTCATACTGAGGAGATTAAATGAAAGAAATGGGGACAAATGTTTTACTGTGACAGGCTGCAAAGAGCCTAAAGATACAAGGAGCCTAGATAAAGGAGTTCCAACCATCAAGAAAGTCTGGATCTCTGGAAGCAAAATATGAAGAAATGAAGGGGTGGTTCAAGACTTTTGCACAGGGGTGGTTCAAGACTTTTGCACAGTACTGTTTATATAAATATATAAACAATTTTTTTTTTTTCTGCTTTACAGGAGCCGCTTTCAAGCTTCCAAGGTCCCAGTTCATCATCCTTAATGACTTATTCCTTATTTGCTAGCAGCAGTTATGAAACTGGCAGGTATTCAAAGAAAAATGAGCCAATACACAAACACACACACACACACGTATTGGTATCACTATATTTGTGGGGACATTTAATTGACTTAATATTGGACCCCAGTAATAATACACCTGCAACTAAACTTGACCCTGCCCTTAATCTTATTCGGCTCTTGCAGTTTCGCAAAAGTATAATTTTTCTTGGGAGGACCAGGAATAGGTCTCCACTTCCACAAATTTTCCAACATTCCTGTCATTCTGAGGACATTTGGTCCCCACAAAGAGATAAATACATATGCACATATTACTTATGCCATTTAGGGATTATTTTCTGAGAGAAATGAACCAATGCAAATACACATATGTTGGTATTACTATATTTGTGAGGACATTCTATTGTCTTGTGTAATACTGTATCTCAGTAATGTTACAGCTACACCTAAATCTAACCCAGACCTCTTTCTTATCTTTTAGTTTTTTCTTAGAAAAGGAATTTTCCACAATTATGAGGGTATCTGGTCCCCACAAGAAATAAATACACATACTCCATACACGCACACACATTACATATGCCATTTAGGGATTATTTTCTGAAACATGAATTTATGACTATAGTCTGCAACGTCTATTATTTATAAGAGTGTATCCAAACATCCGAAGGGGGCGTCTGGAATAAATTAATATGTAAATTGGCCGAGCCCCCCAGGGAGGTCTCGTGTTACCTAATTAAAACTCTGATGCATTTAATTTGAGGGTGATTAGACCAGCCAAAATGAATACGCCCAAACATACGTCCCGCAACACGCACACACACGCACCTCGTAAATCATTTCACCACTGTGTGCCCTGAGGCCGACAAATTAGAATGTTAAATGTTTTATTCAGTCTGCAAACATTTGCGAAGTAAACGACATGGACCACCACTGTTCTTGGGCGATAAAGTGTACTATGAGGACGCGACGCTGAAAAGGCATTGAAAACATGACACATTAGCTTTAAAAAAAAAAAAAATTAGCAAATCACAAGATGTCAATTATAAATTTAAGTCCAGTTGTTCTATAGCTACGGTCTCTTAGTTAGAAATAAAGATCAAGTATAATGTACAAAATTTACCCAAAATGTAGCTGTTAGTGGATGTTGGAACCCTGAAGCTATGAGGCTAACATAGCTGGGAAGCAGTGTTACAATATACACCAATTAGCACTGCCATCTCGAATAGACTCGCTTATGTGGTTTCAGACACTGTAAGACATCCTGTTCTGTATAAACAAAGTGTGGACATACTTCAGACTTGTACTACTATTCCTAGATATTCCAAAGCACATCAGTCCATGTTAATGGATAACAGTGTGTCATACAGCACCTGAAACCACATTAGCAAGTCTATTTGAGATCACTTAGGAAATGCAACAAAAGTACATAAACAAGTTCAGACATTCCCATCCAGCCTCAGAAATATCGGCAACAGGGAAATAGTTTTCACTTCTTTCTCATCATCGGCATCAAGTGAAAATGAAGGATGTGTCCATGATGTTTGGAGAACCTTCAACAACAGGGGGGTCCAAGTTGATCCCACCGTTCTAGCTAGAGGAATTCCCTCACAGATTTTAGAGTAGCTAATTAGCTAATGTTATTGGCATTGACATCTGACGTATTTCATTCATGACGTATTTCTCACATTCGGTCCAGCCATTCCAGCCTCTCAATCTGGTGAAAAGATGGTGAGATGAAGCAGCTGTAAATGTTGTTACTGGTAATTTTGGTAATGTAAACATCATAACATACCAGTGTCCAGCGGCAGACCGCGGCCCAGTGTCCAGCAGGGGGCCATGACTGTGGCATGCCCCCTGCTGGTATGTTATGATGTTAACACTACCAAAATTACCAGTAACAACATTTACTCCCTGCCGAATGCTGGTACTCTCAAATGACAACCACCTTTGAGGAGGAACATAAAGTCTGTTTCACTGGAAACATCTGGGAACAGCACCGACTGCAGCAACCTGCAGATGTGAAATGCTGACTGCACACAAAAGTACTTCCGCTCTGTACAGCTAAATGTATTCCCTTGTCCCTCCTAAATGTATAAACCCATTTTTAACACTGCTCCTCATCAGCTAGGAAGTCATGGAAACTGGGGTAGAGTTGTTTTAACTTTGTGTTTGAATACTTGGGTACGCTGCAGGAGCTCCTATTCTTAAACTCAGCCATCGCAGTTGGATACCGGAGCGTAGTTACCCAGCAACAGGGAACTTCCAGCTGAAAACAACCATTGTTCCCTATCCATCAAAAGGTGCAACACCCAGTACAGGTTTGGGACCATTTGGAAACACGACATCCAACTCGATACACGAAATACAATGAAACAGCCCAAGCAGAAAGAAAGTCCTAGCAAGTTTGTAGCCTCAGTTTCATGAATGATAAGGCCAATGTGCAAAATATGACTAAATATATATAATAATAAAATAAAATATGTAATAAAACTTTATAGAGGATCAGCATTGTTGAGGATGTTGAAAATCCAACATCCTCAACAATGCTGATCCTCTATGAACTGTAGGCTATAAACTGTAAACATTTTGCTACATTTATTTTATGTTAACTGTTTTTATTGTCTATTTTTTGTTTGTTTGTTTGCTTGCTTTCAGTTTTTGACTGAAATCATGAATTTTGGTCAAGTTTTGGCCAAGAATTTTCATACAGTGTTGGGAATCACATGACGCATGTCTATTAGAGTGTACTTTATCTAAGTGTGATGGTCTACGCATACATTTAGCATAAAGCTAATTTGCAGTATTAGCTTCCTTTTCTTGTTAGCTACATTAGCCTTGTAGCTTTATAGCAAAACGAAATAAGCAAATGTCCAACACCAAACACCAGACATGTCCTGGCTAGTAAAGGGATGCCATTTGGCAGCTGGTGTCCTGGTGGTTACGACGTTCGGCGTGCAATCAAAAAGTTGTGGGTTCGAATCCCAGGACTGCTAGTGGCACCACTGAGGTTCCCTTGAGCAAGGTACCGTCCCCACACACTGCTCCCCAGGCGCTGTGTTCCTGGCTGCCCGCTGCTTCACTTGGTGTATGGGTTAAATGCAGAAGAACAGTTTCGTGCTGTGGTGTGTTCACGTATGACAGAATGGCCACTTTACACTTTACACTATTTTGTCAGCTAACCTGGCATCTCTGTTGGAAGAAGTGTCGTACAACTGAACTGCACTGAATGGGAGACATGGCAGAATTCTGTCCATCTGGAGCTACCCAGACAGAAAATTGTCCAAATGCGGCAGTTAATGTAATAAATCAGGGAGTGAATTATGGCTTCATTTCCAAGAGAACTGCTGAAAGACTGCAGTCCACAATGAGATTTCTTTTGTACCCTTCATAAAAAGATTACATGAATAATGACTAGAATACAAATTTAATATTTAACAGAAATAAGGTGGTTATTCAAAGATTCCTGATATAGCATCCACTGGATCACTCATTTCCAGATGTCATGGAAGCCATATGTGTGTAATTTGCACATACTGAAAGCAGCAGAGTTAAAAGATTGCCTACAAATGGAACTTAAATTTTCTGAGGCTCACTGCTGGAGTTCAAGCATAGTAATATTTTTAGCCAGATTAACAAATCATACGACTAAAAATCAAACCTAAAACAGTGAGACAGTTCCCCAGCCTACAAATAGTGATAACTTTCAAAGTCAAAATTGCTAAATTAAAGAAAAAACACACTAAACACTCTAAATGAGTGGAGAGGTGTAGATGCTTGACAAACAGGTGTTTTGCATGATTCAGTTAAGCAATTAACACCCTGCCATGCTCTGTGGGATATATAAAAAGGCTGAGCAGGCACAGATGAATTTTGGATCAAGATGTCAAGAAGAGAAGATCTGTGTGACTTTGAAAGAGGGTCTTTTCAAAGTTTGGACAGATTGTAGGAACTTCATTCACACACTCCTCAACTGGCTTGTGTTTTAATGAGAACAGCGTTTAAATGACATCTGCATTCAGATCTGAGGGAAAACATCAGTAAACAGGGTTGGAAACTGTGGTTGAAATTAATGTCACGCTTGTACATTAGCGTGAGAGCAGCTGTTCCTCAGGTGACTGAGAATGTCAATGCAGGACGTGATCAGACTGTCAGCAAGGACAGTCTGTCCACATTTACACAGAGAGGGACATTAAACCAGGCCTGCAGTGCAGAAACACTGCATTGCAAAAGACTGTCTGAGAGGTCTGTGGTGTACAATGCACAGGCACTTGTCTACTGAGATGTGGAAAATAGTGATGCAATGAGTCATTCTTCATCATATTCGCCATAAGTGGGCGAGTGCATGTGCAGTGTACACCAAGAGAACCTGTACAGGCCTGAATGCTCAGCCCCTAATGTGGGGTTCTGATAACTCTAGAACTTATGAGGCTAGTTCCACTTGCCCCCTTAGAAGCAAACTTGGCTCTCCCCTTTCCAAAGATCTGATACAAAACTCACCCAGGAACTGGAGATTAAAGCAAAAATACCATGGGACAACAGGAACACTTCACTTCTTTTGGATATCCTAACAACCTCTGGGAGGGCACCTCCAAGAACCCAGCCTGCCATCCAAACCTTTAGGGCCTACACTTAAGGACTCCCCTCAAACTAAACCCTTAACCCTGGATGTAGTCTTTGACATTTTTTATTGATCATTGCTAAAACAATAAAATCTGTGGTCTTGGTGGCCCTGGTCTCTCCCAAGATGTGACTGCCCCCATCCAGAGAGTACAAGGGGTCTCTGAATTATTTGATGTGAATGAAAAGGATGTAAATCATATGCCAAGGCTTTCACAGCCACTAGATCTCAACCCAGTTGAATGGGACATTTTGGGCTCTTGGTTTAGACAGTGCTCTCCACATTTCTTTGAATCACCTTGTTAGTACAAAAACACTATTTTATGTCTGCCAAACTATCTTATCTTTGTCATATTGAGGATATTAAATGAAAGAAATGGGAACAAATGTTTTGCTGTGACAGACTGCAAAGAGCCTAAAGATACAAGGAGCCTAGATAAAGGAGTTCCAACCACTCAGCATTCAGCACCA
>JBBPCZ010037566.1:0-13485 GCA_037974445.1 Brycinus macrolepidotus
GTATAGTCAAAATCTCTACCGTTGGCCAAATTCATATCGTTTCTACCGTATACCGTTTATACCGCCCACTCTTACTTCCAACACATTATTTTCAAGAGCTGACTGTTCCTTTGCTACCTAGTATATTCCACCCATTGCCATGTCTCACTGTAATGAGATAATCAATGTTATTCACTACCCCTGTCAGTGATTGAAGTGTTGTGGCTGATTGGTGTATATGGAGGTGCTCCTAATGAAGTGACTCATCAGTGTATGATCCCATGCGTTGTGAAGGGACTAACATTTATTCCTGTTGTTTTGTTTTCAATGTGTATGTTTGTCAGAGCACACTGCAAGCCCATCGTGGGGCTGCAGTTCTACCCATTTCAATCCCCTACAGCGCAGACAAATTATTTGGGTGAGCAGGAGAGACCAGCACCAAAAACCGGTGTGCAGTCGGGTAGATACCTGTCAATCAGCCGAGACGGCATCCTTAACTACTGGAGCGAGAGGTTCCAACTCACCCGCTCCATTAGGGTGAGTGTGTATTTGAGAATGGGACAGTGTGGGACAAAGGGGGTTCCCCAGTAGTTGTGCCCAAGGGCATGTTTTGTATTGTAGTGATAGTGGAACTCTGGACAAAAACATGAATACTACATAACATGACAGCTAACAAACTAATGCTAGGTTACTGTTCATTATGTATTAAAATGTTCAGAACTCATTGGACAATATGATGGAAAGTGCAAGACTGATTTAGTGAGCTTGGTTTTCTGTGGGCTGGAAAGTATAATTCCAACTGGCCATCTCTCTGAAACTCTTCACTTTCTACTTAACATTAAAATAAGTGAAGGAAACAGGAGTAATATTTTAGTGGGATCGTCAATAAATTTAAGGTTTTCCCTCACAAGAATACATTTGAATGGTGTCAGACTTTGTACGTATCAGAGACTATTCAAAGATTCTGCTGTGGGGATGGACTCTGCTTATCCTTCTTTAGTAGCCAAACACCTGTCGTTTCCATAAATCATTATGGAAAACGCATCCTCCCACAGGATGTGATGTGCCAAACACAACAGCTGTAGGGAAGCTCTATACACACGACTATAGTCATTCTGCTACTGCTTGGAGTCTAATTATTCACTTATGTGGTTCACTAAAGATATTTTTTTAACAATTACATTTATTACATGTTTAGTAATTATACAAAAGTTCAGCTGAATAATGTGAAATTTTTCTATGTAATTGTGTCTGTATGTGATTCAGGTGGACCATCTTAAGAAGTCTCAACATACCTGGATAACGGACATGGTCTGCTTGAGCAACCTCAACCTGCTGGCCATTACTTCCACTAGCCGGGACGTTGGTAGGTTTATCGCATCTACCACTAAAATTTTCACTGAAATTAAAATGGCCCATTTTACCATGTTTACTCACATCTCTGATTGTATTAAGCACAATTCATCGTGTCTTATCATTTAATAGACAAAACTCCTGTTTTTCTGTAATCGTCCAGCCATCAAAAACATTGTTTGACCCTCCAGCCATCCTCACCAACAAGTGAAACATTTAGCTAGCTCAGAGAACCTCCTCAGTCTTGTATTTCACTTGGAAATATGGCACCTATGTATAGAACAGGGGTGTCAAACTCCGGTCCTGGAGGGCCGGTGTCCAGCCCGTTTTGGTGATTTCCCTGCTCGGAAACACCTGGTTCACCTCACCAGTTAATTGCCAGGTTTAGTAAATGTATTTGAGTAGGAGAACCATCAAACTGCTGGACACTGGCCCTCCAGGACCGGAGTTTGACACACCTGGTATAGAAGATACACTACATGCAACAAATACAAAGACAATGCCACAAAATGCATCACAGCTAGCCAAAATCTGCCATTGCGCTCGGTGATCCTAGGCGTGTGTGCGGCTGCTCAGCCTTGGAAATCTATTTCATAACACTCCTGACGTTCAGTTATGATGTTGCTTCCAGAGGTGGTTGTAATGAGTGGTGCATCAGAGCACAGGTGAATTGTACATGCTTTATGCTTCAGCACTTGATGGTCTGCTGCTTCATGGCTGAACTGTTGTTGCTTCTAGCAACTTCCACTTCACAATAATAGCACTTACAGTTAAGGGTAGATCCAGCGGGGCAGAAATTTCACAAACTGACTTGCGGCAATGGTGGTATCTTATGACGATGCCACGTTTAAAGTCTCTATGGAGACTGCAGGGCTGTGTGCTTGATTTTTTGCAACTAATAGCAAAGGGTGTGACTTAACATCAGAATTCAGTCATTAGTAAGGGCCAGATACTTTTGGCAACATAATATAGATCACATGACATACACCTGTAAACAACTCCAAATAAGTATTTTTTAAAATAGACTAATGTCCTCACTATGAAGACTAAATGTACGTGGTATTTCCATCTGTATAATGGTTTATGACTACAGCAGAAATGTGGAAAATAGAATATGTTAGGTTGATAATCTGTACACAAGTTCACCCTGCCCTGTCGTAGAAAAGGTTAAAGTGTTTATGCCTTGAGTTCTTATTGCTTCCACAGCAATAAATAGGTTAAAAGTAAGACAACTGTCCGCTGTAACCAGCAACCACAAAGACTCCTGGCCACATCTTCACCCCATCTTCCAGCACCAAAAGTTCAGTCCCCAGGCCTGCTTTTACATGTCCATTAAGTGGTTTCCAATTCTAATTAGATTTATAAAATACCCCCTTTTTGCCCTTTTTAGTCAGCTTCGTGTGTTGGATACCATATGTAGTTTGGATGTTGATATGGATGTTTATGGGGGAGCACCACCATGTTATCCCTCTCTCTGTGGTTGTGGATGGGCTATTCTTCCTGACAATCTGATCACGTCCCGCACTGACGTTCTCTGTCAGCTGAGGAACAGCCACTCTTACAGATCACACTAACACAAGTCACTGAACGTACATTTATGACCACAATTTTCAGTATTCCTGTTTACGGATGTATAGATGTTAAATGTTTTGCTCAAAGTCTACGGGACCTGCTCAGCATTTTTATACACGTCCCAGAGCATGGTAGGATGTTAATTGTTTAATTGCATCAAGTAATACACCTCTCTGGAAACATCTGAACAATATGGACAAAAGTATTGGGACTCCTGACCATTCCACCAACAGGGACTTGCTTTCAAATCCATAAACTTTAATATGGAGTTGGTCCCCCCTTTGCAGATAGAACAGCGTCCACTCTTCTTGGAAGGCTTTCCACAAGATTTTGGAGTTTCTGTGGGGATTTGTGCCCATTCATTCTGTAGAGCGTTTATGAAGTTCAGGCACTGATGTTGGACGAGAAGGCCTGACTCGCAATCTCCATTCCAGTGCATCCCAAAGGTGTTGGATGGGGTTGAGGTCAGGGCTCTGTGCGGGTCAGTCAAGTTCTTCCACACCGAACTCATCCAACCATGTCTTTATGGGACTTACTTTGTACACTGAGGCACAGTCATGCTGGTCCGCAAAGTTGGAGGCATGCCGTTGTCCAAAAGCCCAAACCCTGTGTCCCAATACTTTTGTCCCTGTAGTGTATGTAGTAAGGTTTCTCTTACAGTAAAAATATCTTTTTGTATAGCATTTTTTACCACATGACGTTTTAGATTTTTTTTACCAAAGTCGTTTTAAAAGGCTTTGTAGCTTATCTTTTTCTAATAAAGTACTATGGCATCTTTGAATTTAGTTCAGTTAAGTCTATCACTCAACTCATTGTTAAAAATCGGTTTAACAGGAGATAGTGAGATATTAATTGTATGCAGTCTTATGTTTTAATGACCCTGGACGGATTATTTTGTTGAAAGTAAGTTCATACGACTTTTACAGAGAACATACTTCAATATGGCATTTTTCTCCAAATAGAGCATCATTTCTGTTTGTTTATTGATTGAAAAATATAAAATAACGTTTTGAGCGGCCACATTTTATGCCCCCCCCCCATATGTTAAATTCAGCACATAGACAGTAACTTAACATTAAAATGTGCAGAAGTGCGTTCTCAATAGAGGTTGGTAAAAAAAAAAAAAAATCATTTGATTTGACCAGGGGTGCCCAAATTCTGTTTGTCTGTCCGTCTGTGTGTGTGTGTGTGTCTGTCTGTCTGTCTGTCTGTCTGTCTGTCTGTCTGTCTGTCTGTCTGTGTGTCTGTGTCTGCGTGTGTCTGTCCGTCAGTGGTCAGTGTGTGTGTGTCTGTCCGTCTGTGTCTGTGTCTGTGTCTGTGTGTGTGTGTCTGTCTGTCTGTCTCTCTGTCTGTCTGTCTGTCTGTGTGTGTGTGTGTGTCTGCGTGTGTCTGTCCGTCAGTGTGTGTGTGTCTGTCTGTCTGTGTGTCTGTGCGTGTGTCTTTCCGTCTGTGTGTGTGTGTGTGTGTGTGTTCATTTTCATTTTCACTCTCAAACCATACAGAGGGAGAAGAGCACCATTCTTCTTTTGATCTTTCTGTAGAGTTCTATAACATCAGTGCCAGCAGGTGTGACCATGTGTTTTCTCTCACTGGACTGGAGAGTTGTGTCATCGTCATGGACTACTGGTGCGTCTAATGTGTTTCTTTTAAACATTTCGCTGTTTTGTTTTCAGTCTGTTAGCAAATGACTGATCATATCCAGAATTACAGCACACTGGTAGCACAAGAGCCCTCGTTTGTCTGCAGGTCTGACGGAAGTAAAGGAGTGTTTTCCTTTGGCGATACAGACGGCAATCTGTTCATCTTCATCTCGCTGGATGTGATGCAGAGTGGCATCTTCAACACTGGAGCTTTTAAATCTGGTGCGTTTGCAGGGGTTGTGTTTTTTTTTTTTGTATGGTTGTGTGTTTGAACACAAATTGAGTACAGATCTTTAGTTTCAGCTAGAAACTGTCGTATTCCTGTCTCTGCTCTGCTGAAGAACTACTCCAAACTCCACTTGTGCTTCAAAGTGGTGAGCAGCACTCACAAACTGTACACACCCTGTATTTACATATATCAGAGACAACATTACATTATACTTTACATTCATTATCCAAAGCGACTTACAATATGAGGAAACAATCAAGTTTGAGGACAGTGTGAGAACCAGAGTAGAGTTCTAAGTTCTAAAATCTTTATGTAGGATTAGTGCAAGAAGATGAACTCCTCTGAACAAAGGAGTCTTCAGCAGGTTTTTGAGGACAGAGAGGGATTCTGCTGCTTTGGCAGCTCAGACAAATAAGGAACGCTTCACGATTTTGCATGTCATATATGTAGTACCATTACAAATGCAGCAAAAAAGACTGGTCTAATATATCATTAACCATTATTGACTCAAGAAAGTAATGTTCTTGTCTGTGTGTGTCTGGCAGTCGTAAGCAGTTTCCTCCGGGATCAATAAAGTTTTGTAATTCTGATTTTGATCAGCATTTTATTCTTGTTTTTTTGTCAGTTGATTCTGAAGGATCAGTCTATGTCTTTTACTTCTGTCTCTCCCTCTCTCCATCTCTTTCCCACACTTCTTCTGTCTCTATCTCCCCCTGTCTATCTCTCTCTCTCTCTCTATCCCCCGAGGCCCTGCATGATGGCTGGTGTTACCAGGTTCGCTTCCTGCCGGAGTTGAACGCTGTTGCCACCTGCTGCACCTCTGACCACACTGCCATGGTGCTGACCAGCATTCCCCACTCGCACAAAGCTAAAGTCCAGTATGCTCCATCCCACCCACACACACACACACACACACATACACACACACACACATACACATACATACATACATACATACATACATACACACACACACACATACATACACACACAAACATACACACACATATGCACACACACACATCTACATACACATACACATCTACACATACACACACATACCCACACATACACACACACACACACACACAGTCTTGCAGAAACAAAAATCTCTAGGTTCCACCAATTTTACATAATTTCTGAATCATTCTGTTATTAAACAGACTCATTCGGAGTAGTTTGATGTGAAACGGTTACGCCTAATCTCCCTAACTCGGATTTCTTTACAATCGCGGTGATAGGAATCAGGAGTGATGTCTGCAACACAAATAAAGCCATTTTATTCACTATCCTAAGCCACCTGTCACGTCTGTGCCACCTCTGCCCCGCATCCGGCGTTCCCGCTCACAAGTCTACTGTGAGGGAAGTGTCCCGTCACGCCCCCCTCGTCCTCGTGCTGGTGTGTTTATGTTTGGGCGCGGCGCCTAGCAGCCCACCTGCATAGAGTGAGCCTCCGCGCCCGCTCATTTACTTCAGCTGTCTCTCCTTTTGTGTTGATTAGTTTGAGTTAACTCCCGGTTTAGTTAGAAGTCTGTATTCTCATTGGTCTGTGTGTTTGTCTCCTCAGTATGTGTGCCAGCCGTTTCCAGCAGTCTGGTGTGCGATCTCCCTCATAGAACCATCATACTCCATCATACACCCTCATACACACCTTCATCTGTGCTGTCTGTCTGCTCTGCTGGCAATCTCCTCTGGGATCTTGCTCTTGCTCTCGTGCTGACCTCTTTCCCTTGCAGGTCTTGACCAGTGGACTTTGATTGTGCTCTCTTTTTTCCCTTTGTTCTTCTAACGCTGACCAGCAAAGCGGATAGACCTCGGGCTGGTCTGACTCATCGTGGCTGTCACGCGGCGCGAAGCCACTCCTGGTTACTCCTGGTTAGGAGTAAAACGCATCGGGTTCGCCTTTACTACGGAGTGACGTCTTTGCATCCTAGACTGGGCGTTACCCTCTGTCCCAAGTCCGGACCTAATGAAAGACCTTCAGAGCTTGAGTGAAAGGACTGTCTTCTGTTTACGTTCCCTACGTTCTTGTGTCGTCAAAGAACTGTTTACTCTTCATTCTGGATTAAAGCTATCTGTGTTCTTCCAGTACTCCTGCTTCTGGGTCCTCCTTCCTCGGGTCCCACATGACAGAAGATCGCACCAACATCATGGACGCAGCAGGAGTACCGTTACCCCTTGAAGAGGAACCTCAACTGCTCCAGCATGTCATGGACCATCAAGGCCGTCTGGATCAGCTGACACGCGTGGTGTCGGACCTGGTGAACAGTGCTCATCACACGCCTCCTCTGGCACCAACTTAGACCACCCCCATGCGCTTTGTTCCAGCCCATCACGGGTCTCTTCCAGAGAGGTATGGGGGTGATCCATCTGGGTGTCGTAAATTCATTCTGGTATGTGATTTGTACTTTTCAGAATTCCCAGAAATGACGTCCACGCAGAAGGTGACAGTGCTGATTCAGCAGCTCACAGGACGAGTTCAGGACTGGGCAGCTCCCCTCTGGAGAGGTTACAGCTCTGTCATCTGCTACTACGCAGAGTTTCTTTGTCTTTTTCAGACGGTGTTTGACCACCCCGACCAAGGAAAATCAAGTAGCACGCATCTGCTCCAGATCCGGCAAGGACTGAGCTCAGCAGCTGATTTCTCCATGGAGTTCCGTGTACTCGCTGTTGAGAGCGGATGGAACGAACCCGCTCTCACAGCCGTCTTCAGAAAGGGTCTCAACCCCGAACTGCAGACAGAGCTAGCGATGAGGGACTCTCCCTAGACCAACTCATCTCCCTTGCCATCAAGCTGGATCAACACCTACGAGCAAAGCAGAATCTTTCCTCCAAAGAAATCACGTGGCCACCCGGAGGCGGACTATGTTTATATTGTGAGGATGGTGGACATTTGATGGCTTCATGGCCGCTGCGGAAACAAAAGACTGATAAACCCCAAGTAGCTCAGTCAAATCATTATCAGTTGTCTCAGTTTTGTGTTCCTGCTCAGTTACATGTCTCTAATCAATGTCTTTCTCTTTTTGTTCTTTTAAACTCTAGATCGGCTGGCAGCTTTATTTCCCAAGCCCTCGTGTCGTCTTTGTCTCTCCCCGTGGTTGAGTTACCAACCCTGATCACCGTGCGAGCCTTAAATGGCCACCCAGTCAGTGGGAATGCTGTGCAGCACGTAATCCTGCCGCTAGGCTTCTTGTCAGTCTACCTGTTTAAATAAAAGGCCCTCAGGCCCCGTATCGACTACTGGGGGCTCAATGCAGTCACAGTGAGGTATCCACACCCTCTTCCGCTCATCCTGTCGGCAATGGAACAACTCCGCGGGTCGACTATTTTCACCAAACTTGACCTGCAGAGCACATATAACCTTGTGTGGATTTGAGCAGGCGACAAATGGAAGACCGCGTTCAGCACCACGTTTGGGCACTACCAGTACAATGTAATGCCATACGGCTTGGTTAATGCACTCTCCTTCTTCCAGTCGTTCTTGAACGACGTCTTTAGAGACATGCTAAACAGATTTGTCATTGTCTATTTAGACGACATACTTATACACTCAAAAAACCTGTCTGAACATGTGTCCCATGTACGCCGGGTTTTTAGTCGCCTGCTCGCTCACGGGTTGTACGCAAAGGCTGAGAAATGTGAGTTCCACATCCAGGAGCTTGCCTTTCTCGGCTATCGGATTGGCCCAACAGGGGTGGGCATGGATGAAAAAAAGGTGTCCGCAGTATCTCAGTGGCCGGAGCCCCAATCGGTAAAAGAACTCCACCAATTCCTAGGGTTCGCCAATTTTTATCGCGGGTTCATTCGGGGTTTCAGCTCTGTGGTAGCACCGCTCACGGACCTCCTCAAAGGAAAACCTAATAAAGTGTGCTTCATGCCCTTGGTGCGGAGCGCTTTACAGTGATTGAGGGAGCTGTTTACAACAGCCCCAGTATTGAAATTACCTGACCCAACTAAACCTTTCATGGTCGAGGTTGATGCCTCCGCAGTCGGGCTAGGTGCCGTTCTGTCACAGAGACACGGAACCTCGGAGAAACTCCATCCCTGCACCTGACGGACGCAGTGTATAACTATGACATTTGTAATCGCGAACTGCTTGCGGTCAAACCCTTTCACCATGTTAACCCGACCACCGCAATCTAGAATATGTCCGGCAGGCAAAGAGACTAAACCCGCGACAGGCACGCTGAGCTTTGTTTTTCACTCGTTTTATGTTCACAACTACCTATAGGCCGGGGTCCAAGAATGGGAAAGCAGACGCTCTGTCAAGAAGCTTCCCCATTCCTGTAGATGACACTGAGCCAGAACCTGTCGTTCCCACGGCTCTTATTGCCGCTCCTATTAAGTGGGATATCGATGTTGAAATTGAATGTTATTTATCACAGAACCCAGCTCCTATGACGTGCCCTGCTAGCAAGGTTTTTGTGCCTGAACCACTCCGTAACCAGGTGATTGAGTGGGCTCATATGGCACCTGCTACAGGGCATCCCGGAGTCCAGAAAACTGTCGCGGTGATTAGTCTGAAGTACTAGTGGCCCACTCTCAAGAAGGATGTCGCTCACGCCATTCGTTTTTGTTCTGTGTGTGCCGTCACTAAGATCCCTCGTCAACTAACTCAGATTTCTTTACAATCGCGGTGATAGGAATCAGGAGTGATGTCTGCAACACAAATAAAGCCATTTTATTCACTATCCTAAGCCACCTGTCACGTCTGTGCCACCTCTGCCCCGCATCCGGCGTTCCCGCTCACCAGTCTACTGAGGGGGAAGTGTCCCATCACGCCCCCCTCGTCCTCGTGCTGGTTTGTTCATGTTTGGGCATGGCGCCTAGAAACCCACCTGCACAGAGTGAGCCTCTGTACTCAGCTCTGATTGCGTTGCTAGGCGCCCGCTCATTTAGTTCAGCTGTCTCTCCTTTTGTGTTGATTAGTTTGAGTTAACTCCCTGTTTAGTTAGATTAAGTCTGTATTCTCATTAGTCTGTGTGTTTGTCTCCTCAGTATGTGTACCAGCCGTTTCCAGCAGTCTGGTGTGCTATCTCCCTTATAGAACCATCATACTCCCTCATACGCACCCTCATCTGTGCTGTCCGTCTGCTCTGTTGGGAATCTCCTCTGGGATCTTGCTCTCGCTCTCGTGCTGACCTCTTTCCTTTGCAGGTCTTGACCAGTGGACTTTGATTGTGCTCTCTTTTTTCCCTTTGTTCTTCTAGCGCTGACCAGCGAGGCGGTTTAGACCTCGGGCTGGTCTTACTCAGCGTGGCTGTTGCACGGTGCGAAGCCACAGCCTTCTTGCTTTCTTCAAGACTCCTGGTTAGGAGTAAAACGCATCGGGTTCGCCCTTACCCTCTGTCCCAAGTCCGGACCTAGTGAGAGACCTTCAGAGCTTGAGTGAAAGAACTGTCTTCTGTTTACGTTCCCTACGTGCTTGTGTTTCCAAGAACTGTTTACACTAAAGTGAAAGGACTGTCTTCTGTTAAGTTCCCTACGCTCTTGTGTCGTCAAAGAACTGTTTATTCTTCATTCTGGATTAAAGCTATCTGTGTTCTTCCAGTACTCCTGCTTCTGGGTCTTCCTTCCTCGGGATAAAGTCTGAGTCTGATTAATGTTTTAATCATGCAGAAAATCTGTGGAATAACGACTTTGTCATTGCCATTACAGTAACTCCACATTTCACGTCAGGAAAGGGATCTTGTGTTTTGACTATTCTCCAGAATGTAACGTCTTGGGTAAGAGATAAAGCTCTTAGAAGTTTTGTTTGACTGTTTAGATGTTTCTTGTGGGCATGTTTTGCCAACACATCTGTAGCAGCATGAATATGTAAGTGAATATGTAATGTAGATATCAAAAGGTATTTTTAGATGTTTTATTCAATATTACAGGAAGTCATTCACAGATGAATACTAAATGTATATATTTAAAAAGATTTTGTCAAGTTATCTGCCACTCATGAAATATGAGGCATTCAAGATATTAATTTACTTAGAACTTTAAACTGCTTATTGATCATTTAAAATCTGTGAAGCAAACTACTATGTTAGGATTTTTATGCATGTGTCTATATATATATATATATATATATATATATATATATGCATGTTATTGTTAATTTTCTAAGTAAAAAAGGTACATGTCCTCTACAAAGAACACACACAACGCAATAAATGATTGAAATTTCCAAAAAAAGTTTGTTCTCTGCATAGGATGTGTACTTATTTTCACTTTGATATCACCAAAACATTTCATTTGACCAGGGGTGTTCAGAATTTTGCATACAACTGTGTGTGCCCACAAATACAGTGACTGGAGGCTTTGACCAAACCGTACGCATCTGGAGCCCCTACATAACTAAGACACCCACATCAAAGATGAAGGGCCACTTGGCTGCTGTCATCTACATAGCCATCAACAGCCAGGACAGCAGAATCATCAGCATAGCCAAAGATAAGGTTCACTACAGGACTAATTACGCTTTACAGTTCTACTGATTTTTGCTTTCAACGTTTCCATAGCTGAATACAAAACAGAGCAGTAGACTAAAATACAAACTCACTTATACCACCCCCTCTGTGATGCACATTACACATTGTTTTTTATGGCTGTCTATTGGGATCAGTAATCTAACCAGCAGTGTGTTTTTTCAGAATGTGCGTGTGTGGGATCTGCAGGAGTGGGTGTGTTTGCAGAACATTCCCTCCGGTAACATCACTATGGGTCAATTCCCTATCTCCAGCATTTACTACAATAAAGACACAAACACACTCATACTCGCTACCTCGATGGTAGGCAACAGCTAGGCCGCATTGATTTCATGAATACAATTGGAGAATGTTCGTTCATTTAAAATTGTGTGTGTGTGTATCTGAGTCTATGCCTGTGTGTGCGTGTGTGTCGGAAGATCGGTGTTCTCGATGGGACTGCGGATGACGTTCATACTTCATACAAAGTGAAGACATCCCATGAACAGCCCCTATGTGCTGCACTCTACAACAGTAACTTTAAACAGGTGAGCTTGTCACAGGTCCTAAACTGTTAAATAAATACAAATGATTTGTTATATGTAAAGTATTAGGGCTGTGATGCTAAACAATTTTGAAAATATTGACAAAATTACTAATATTTTCGATAAATCTTACCTCAAAATTTTTAAATATGTCTCAGACATCTGGCATTCACAACCATATAAAAACTCCTGTGAGGGAGCTTTCAGAAGCATTAAAGGCTTCAAGCGTATGGTTCACCGCTGTGAACAAATCTAACTCGGTGCATTTCTTTAGACTGGCCCATTTCACATAAGACCACACCGAAGGATTTTCTGTTCACATCGTAACAACTTAATAGTGCAGAAATGTTGAAAAAAGGGTGGAATTCTCCTTTAATGGAGTGAGTAGTGGGTTCATAAAAGAGTGCTCTCATTCTCTCATTCATTAGGTGGTGAGTGGCTGTCGTAACGGAGTGGTGAGTGTGTGGGACATCGTTACTGGTGAAAAGATCATGCAGTTCCAGACATCTCCTGAAAAGCCGGTGGAGATCACTGCCATGGCTTTCGATGGACCCAAACGGCGCCTCATCACAGGTTCACAGGATGGCACTCTGCGGATATGGAATTTCAACAACGGAGCACTTCTGCGCACACTGCCCCTGCTAGACAATAATGAGGTACCACCTGAGCTGCGTCTGTCTTGATCCCTTGCATCATGTAGTCTAGCCTTGACTCAGTACTTCTTGTGATTTTTGTTTGGACAAACTAGATCACAGGCATCCTGTACATTAATCAAAGGATCTATGTGTCCGGATGGAGCAAGAGGGTCATGTGGTACCTGTGAGTATATACCGCTGTGCTTGTAGAGTAGATTTAACACACTGCAACATGTGCACCGACAGTGCACCGAATGCCTATGAAAATACATTATTTACGTAGATGAAAATATTATGGGTGACGTGTGCACTGTGTGTGTGTGTGTGTGTGTGTGTGTGTGTGTGTGTGTGTGGTGTATTTATTGTAATTAAAGGGATGCTCGGGAGGATCATGAGATGCAGTATTGTATCTGGAATCAGTACCATGATGAAGATATCGAGTCCATGCATGCCAGTTCTAACAAAATGCTGGCGACAGGTTCTTTCAGCGGAGACATCATTATCTGGAACATCTGCTCTGGCCACGTTTTCTTGTACTTTAACGCCAGTAAGAGCCCTCGCCCGTTAACCAATCTGGTAAGAACTAACCTAACACGCTTTCAGCTCATGGAGTGTGAAATGTATTTTTGATAGGTGACCCAGATATCTGTGCTCCCCATACACCCAATCCCCCACCACCCCCATTTATGAGCTGTAGACTTATATAGTTCAGTTTTCTTGTATAGTAACCTAAACTATATAGTGTATGACACTGGCTTTCCAGTAACATTAGCTGCTTATCATGCCTTTTACTGACTAGGATGCTCGCTACCGCTACTATATTAGCTCCACCACAACTGCCACCTGTGGCACTTTTAAAAAATAAATAAATAAGTCCTAAGACTCGGCTGGCCAGAACTAGCTAGATTAATTTAAAGTCACCATGAGAAGGCCACGATAACGCATTATTCTTTCGTGTCACAAAGTGTTTTTGGGTTCAACACAGCGTCAGTAGGGTTACCAGTAGGGCTGCACAATTAATCGAATTTTAATCACGATCACGATTTTGGCTGCCACGATTAAATTAAGATGATCGTC
>JBBPCZ010037603.1:0-13484 GCA_037974445.1 Brycinus macrolepidotus
AACTAATGTTAGGGAAATCTGTTAATGTTTTGTTGCGCGTTTCTGAAATTTAAAAAAAAATATATATATATATATATATATATATATATATATCGGCCGATATATCGGAATATCAGATTTTAAAACCAACAAATATTTGTATCGGTATCGGCCTTCAAAATCCTTTATCGGTCGGGCTCTAGTCGAGATTCCAAAAGGCACATCAACCACAGCTTTAGACCCATCGACGAGGCCGCACTAGATCTCAAGGTTAACCAGGATTTTCAGTACAAATGGTTTACTGACAATAGGACGAGACCATGTCAGTAAGAAACTAACATCCGTGAGCTTTGATGCAAAACTCAAAATCTACCCCAGTAACTTTGGTTCCTTAATGTCATTTACAGTTTTAACCTTTTGCTTTCACTTTACAGATAAGTAAACTTTGTCATATCTGATTACAACTAATCCCTCCTTCTTTTAGGATACTTATACTTCTTATACAAAAATACTTCCACTAATAAAATAATTAATATTTGCTAAGGAACCACATTTAGTGAAAGGACTGTCAGCATTTGTGAATTTGTAAAAAAAAAAAAAAAGAAAGAAAGACATGCCATTAAAGTTTGGTTTGCCTTCAGGCGGATCTCCAACCAAAACTGAAACCTTTGGAAGAGAAGTTAAAGGTCCTCCAAAAAGCTAAACAGTCCCGAGAGGAATGGTCACGCCACATAAAGGCAGAATTAGATTCTTTTTCTCTTTCTTTCTTTCTTTTTCCTTCTTTCTATTTTTCTTTCTTTCTTTTTTGGCTTATTTATTAAAGAGCTATAGTGATGTGTGTATTCATATACTTCTCCCAATATTTTTCAGAATCAAGCCCAGCAAATACAAAAGGAGATAAGGAAGGAATTTGAGATTCTCTATGAGTTTCTGCAAAATGAAGAAGCCATCAGAATAGTTACTCTTTTGGAAGAAGAGGAGGAGAAGAGTCGAAACATTAAGATGCAAATCGAGGAACTGGATAAAAGCATATCATGCCTCAACAGTTCAATCGAAGCCATAAAGAGAGAACTGAACTCAAATGACTTTGCTTTCCTTCAGGTAAGTCAATATGATGCTTTTTTGCCACTTTAACTAAACAACATGAAAGTTTACACAAATGTAAAACAAACAAACTGATGATCATATCTGTCTACTGTTCCCTTTTCCTGCATTACAGAACTATGCAATGACAGTAAAAAGGTAAGCACTTTGCAGTGTATGCATTTTTTTTGTTAAATTGTGAAACCAGGTGAATGAGTATTTTTATCTGCTGTAATCAACTGCACATCTTTTAATCAGTTTTTTTTCTTAAAATATATTTCTTACACCTAGCTACATATTTGTTTTTTGTGTCTTTATGAGGTGTGTGGTGTGTTTGTGCGGTGTTTGTTTTCTTCATGGACATCAACTTCCTTAAAGAAGGTTGTTGTGGTTGTAAGAGCTTGCTTACATAATTTACAAACTATTCCACCACACAGAAGTGTAGTCTCTGGTATTGAAGCTGTGCACCACCATGATTGTGGAACTGAGGGAAAGAAAAATTTGAGGCCTGGGCTGAGAGTGACATCATTGGGATGCACATGATTGACACTATCTAAGTTGACTGAATATGAGTTCAGTGTTCAAGAGCTAATCCAAATC
The DNA here is from genome assembly GCA_037974445.1 of Brycinus macrolepidotus. Lineage (NCBI taxonomy): Eukaryota > Metazoa > Chordata > Actinopteri > Characiformes > Alestidae > Brycinus > Brycinus macrolepidotus. The sequence continues at coordinate 1,663 of JBBPCZ010037603.1, forward strand.
TCCATTACATACCTGTTAACCTAACTAAAAAGAAAGACGGGCCAGAAATCTGGACGTGTCCAGTGTTGCCACAACAATCCGCATCCGGGTGTCTGTTAGCTAACGTAACAGCACTGGTGGTTAGCATTTTCCTCCAAGCACGTTCAGCTGCCCTAGGATGTGTTAGCCGCAGTTTGAAAAGATGTGATGAAGCTTTATATGACTCGGAGGATGCATGTGCTAGCCTTCATCCCAGAGTTAGTGGTATCATGTTATTGGAGGAATTCTAGCTAGCAATGGCATGAAATGGACTTGGACATGACTAAAGGGTGAAAATTGAAAAAAAAATTGCTGGGTTGTTCTGTGGAGCATCCTGTTCACTCTGATCAGCATCTTAATGACAAAAACAAGCAACACTGTGATATCTTAACACACTTCCACATTTTACGGAAAGATTTTGTCTCCCGATGCAATGAAATCCATTCAGGAGGTTTTTTTGTTGTTGATTTCTGTTGGTGACTGCAGCTTGATTTTGCTTAGCATCCATATGGTTAGCCTATTTCAGTGCACAAAACCTTCACACTGTCATATTTTTAGGGGATCATGTTGGCCAATAAAACTAAGAGATACAATCTAAATATCCCAGTGTAGCAGTCAGAACCTTAGTTTTGGCTGTTACTGTGATTACACAGAGAGGCACCAGGATTTTGCAAAACACACTTTTTTAGAGCATGATACATTGCCAGATTTCCTCAGGTGTGTAAATCTTATTAATGCGGTGGGGCAGCTGGTGACCTAGTGGTTAGGGAGTTGCACCTATGATCAGAAGGGTGTAGGTTTGAATCCCCGGACTGCTAGTGGCACCTCTGAGGTACCCTTGAGCAAGGTACGGCCCCCACACATTGCTTCCCGGGCGGCCTGTTGGTGACTGCCCACTGCTTCACTTGGTGAATGGGTTAAATGCAGAGAAAGAATTTCACATTGTTCACATTGTGTGCTGTGCTTTGATGTGCTCACACATGACTATAAGGGGCCACTTTACTTAATTGAGACACTTATGCAATTACATAAGTTTTGCTGTTCTGATGAATGATTAACTTAATAATCTGTAATGTACACATAATTTCCATAAACAGGGAACTGCTTTGACCAAGTCTGAGTCTCTCTCTTTCTCGCCCTCTCTCTCTCTCTCTCTCTCTCTCTCTCTCTCTCTCTCTCTCTCTCAGTTTTAGCCCGCTGATTTCTTTTTGGCCATACCCTTAAACATAGTCTTTTACATCTGAGGTTCTGTAATTCCATATTTGTAATTATGTAATTTTAAACACAATAGATTTTACCTTATTGGTCTAATTTGTTTCAACATCCTTCTAGAACTCAGTGTAATGTGAAGGATCCAGAGACGCTCCCTGGGGCGCTGACTGATGCAGCAAAGCACCTGGGCAACCTGAAGTTCAGAGTGTGGGAGAAGATGCAGAGCATTGTTCAGTATGGTGAGTACTGACTCTGTGAATCCCAAAGTTAATTAATTAAGTGAACTGAATAAAGAAAAATTGATATATATCTAATTAAAGTAAACATACAAGACCATGTGATTCAGTGCATTGAACACAAATCTGATGGTTTAAGGCAGGAGTGTCAAACATACGGCCCGTGGGCCGGATACGGCCCGGCAATCAATTTTGTCCGGCCCGTGACTATTTTCAAAATATAAAAAATTAATTACCTTTTTATTATCTTGTCTAGCACTGTAAATTTATATTTTATTGTCAAAATAGTGACAAAATATTCAGACCTGTATTTTTACCTCAAAAACACAAATTTTTGAGAGCTCAAATTTCGAAAAATGTAAATCCATTTCATTTATTAGCATCAAAAATATTCTTTCAATCAAAGAAATTGTTCAAACAGAGCTTAAAATACAGTTTTAGCAAAAAGAAAGTGCATTGTTAGAGTTATTGAAATTCTTTTCTCTATTTGAAACCATGAAAATATTTGTTTTGTATAGTATAAAATAAATTATTGACCAAAAAAGACTGGTATAAAGCACCTATCTGTATCTTTAGTATTTGTTCATGATTATTTTAAAGAACATTTTTGGAATAAAGAACATTAATTTATCTTCGTAATTTATCATTTATAAATTTAATTTCTAAAAAAAAATTGACTTCTGATTTTTAAAATCAGTCACCAACAATTTGAGTAAGAATCGGATCCCCCCCCTTACCTTCTTATGACGGCACTCTACCGAAAAGTCGCCAACACTCTTTTTTTGAAGCACAAAATTTAAGAAATTAACATTTCTATAGCCATTATGGAATACTAAAAACCGTGTACCAACCAACCCATGAGCCAATACCTTACCAACGGTACCGATGGTTCGCTAAAAACTTTTTTTGAAATCTGATAAAAACAAATTAAAACTAAAAAACATTTTATTTTACTTCACTGGACCAAAAAAATTTTTTTAGTCCGGCCCGAGAGACCTTAAATTTTGACCCATTTGGCCCGCGGCGAAAATGAGTTTGACACCCCTGGTTTAAGGACTTCATTATAGAGTATGCATTCTCACCAGCAGAGTGCAGTGCTGCATGAGCACAGAGGAAAATGAGAAACAGAGAGAGAGAGGACAGAACATTCTGACAGTTCTGGTGTCAACTTAAAAGGAGTATGTTTACTTATCTTAGGGAATAGAAATATCTGTTAAATGCATCTGCACCTAATATTTGTTATGAAAGTATGTTAACTACTCACTAGAAAATACATAAAATGTATACACTAAATCAAATCACTTGGGGTGGAGTGGAACTTTTGAGTGGAATGATTAAGTTATGAATCTTAAATAAGGTATTGTCTCTGTTAAATCAATGCACTTTCTTTTTGCTAAAACTGTATTTTAAGCTCTGTTTGAACAATTTCTCTGATTGAAAGAATATTTTTGATGCTAATAAATGAAATGGATTTACATTTTTCGAAATATGAGCTCTCAAAAATTTGTGTTTTTGAGGTAAAAATACAGTCGTTTTTATCCAAGGTCTGAATATTTTGTCACTATGTGAGGAATAGAATTTACCATGAAATGAAAAATATATAGGAAAGATAGCACAACACAGCAGTGCAAATATATGCTTAAACATGACTCATGCATTTTGTAACTTCATGATAATTCTTTCATAGTGAATACTGAATAGGTAATAGCAAATATTTGTTGATTTAACAGAGACAATACCTTATTTAAGATTCATAACCTAATCATTCCACTCAAAACTTCCACTCCACCCCAAGTGATTTGATTTAGTGTATACAGTTTATGTATTTTCTAGTTAGTAGTTAACATATTTTCATAACAAATATTAGGTGCAGATACATTTAACAGATATTTCTTATATTTTAGCACTGGAAAAATGGTTTGACGGTCCAGCCTAAAGAATTACCTCATGTGGTAAATAAATATTATAAATGAAACAATTTATAGACAATTGAATGTAACAAAAGTAATATTTTACACAAGTTCAAAAACTCCAAAAAAAAAAAACAGCTTCTGTCCAGCAAAAACAATCACCTCATGTCCTGGTTCTCTTTTTAATATAAGAGTAAACAGTTATTTTTGGCCAGTCAGCCTCTGAATTACTGCTGGCATAAATACACAAAAACATTGGAATCCCGCACAGCTATACCTGTCCTTCCCACCAGATGACCACGCCATCTCGGCACGCATCTCAGGTTGTCTATCATACGTATCCACATGAATGAAGGATCACCACCTACAGCTAAATCTTGCTAAGACGGAACTTCTGGTTATTCCAGCCAAACCGTCTATCCATCACAATATCAATATTAAAATCGCCTCTTCGCTCGTCACCCCGTCCAAGGTGGTGAGAAACCTGGGTGTCATGATTGATGACCAGCTATCTTTCTCTGACTACATTGGATCTGTCTCTTGGTCAGGCCATGGTTATCTCTCGCCTGGTACAAGCCATGGTTATCTCACACCTCAATTACTGCAACACCCTCCTAGAGGGTCTCCCAACTTGTACAATAAGACCCTTACAGCTGGTTCAGAACGCAGCAGCTCGGTTGGTTTTTGATCAGCCCAAAAGGTCACATGTCACCCCACTGCTGATTGACCTACACTGGCTACCCATGGCTGCCCAAATTAAATTCAAGTCACTAAGTCTTGCTTAGAGAATGATTTCTGGGTCAGCACCTAGCTACCATAATCCTGTCATTGAGCCTTATGTGCCTACTCGCTCCCTCCGCCCCCCCAAGGAACATCATCTGGCTCTGCCATCCCTACACACAAGGCAAACCCAGTCCAGACTCATTTGTGGTTCCCCGTTGGTGGAATGAGCTGCCAAGGGTGACTATAGCAGCAAAATCCCTCTCTATCTTTAAGACCTCTGAATAAGCGTACATCTTCTCGCATTATCTCATCTGTTTTGAAATTGAAAGTTGCTTTGGATAAAAGCGTCTGCCGAATGTAATGTAATGTAATGCCTTAAAATAGGTCATTATTGTCATTTTGAAGTCATTTGTTCATTGCTTAATCATTACCACAAAGTAATTAAGAAATCATTTTGAGTTATAACTACTCATAAGATTACATTGACTTAATTACACTTGTTAATTAAGTGAACATTTTCCATCAGTTCAAAATATTATGTTATGCATTTTAAATACATATGTGTAACTAACCCTAACCCTGTAAGTCATGACCTTCGAGTTTATAAACTTACTATATTGAGGAAACTGAGTAATTTATTAGATAATTACTTATTATATTCAATTATACTAATTAATTATTATCAACCTATGCAGGTTTATAGCATAGATATAGTTTGTCAGTACAGTTTGGTAGTTCCCCTGCTCAAACACACTAGAGTTGTTCACTGCTGTGTAACAGTGTAGTTATGCTGAACAGAGTAAAACTACACAGTGGGATTGTATTGTCATAATAATAATACAGTAGTAATACAATGTATTAAACAATTCTCTCTCTCGCTCGCTCTCTCTCTCTCTCTCTTCTTTCTCTCTCTCTCTCGCTCTCTCTCTCTTTCTCTCTGTAGTTCCTGTGATCTTAGATCCCAACTCTGCACAATCAAATACTGTTTTCTCAGAGGACCTGACCAGCATGAGATTCAGCAATGTTGCCCAAGTGCTTCCTGATAATCCAGAACGATTTGATTATTATAATTGTGCTTTGGGTTCAGAGGGCATCAGCTCAGGCAGCCACTCCTGGGATGTTGAGGTTAAAAACAATACATATTGGTATGTTGGTGTGCTTAAGAAATCTGTCCAAAGAAAAGGGGAGCCTGTCGTTGAGAGTGGGTTTTGGGATCTGGGATATTATGCTGGTCAGTACATTTCTGATAGTGCTGGAGTGAAAAACCTACTCTCTCTGAAAAACCGTACACTTGAGAAGATCAGAGTCCACCTAGACTGGGATAGAGGAAAACTCACATTTTCTGACCCTCTTACTAACACACAACTGCATTTTGTAAGAGTTTCTTTTAATGACACAGTGTATCCCTATTTTTGGACTAAAAGCACTGATGTTCCACTTAGAATTTTACCAAAGACGACTTCTATAGCAATAAGAGAGTAGTTGGGCAGAAACATTAAAAGATAATATTGCAGAGTGCAAACATAAATGCATTGACATAAATGTCCTCTTGTATTATTTGTTGTTGTTTTATTTGCTTGTTTTTGTTTTTTTGTGGTGTACCACCAAAAAATGTTTTCAGTTGTTTCTGGCCATGTTAAATTTGCTGTTTTAATGTTTGTATATTACTGCTGTTTAGCACAGATACATATGTTTTGTTTTGGTTTTTTATACATAAACTTTTCCTTTTTTACAGTAGTTTTGCTCATTTATCTTGACTGAAAAGGGATCAACTGCCAGATAAGGTCAGAATGTTATTCAGCTGCAGGTGAATCCACAAATTTAGCAGAATGTGTCATGAATTATGAATTATTTCATGAATAATGAAATGTATCCCTTATATTTTTTTTGTTTTTAACTGCTATGGTTATACAGTTCTGGGTTGATGTTCTCCATTAAATGCTTACATTGCTTACCAGATTCAAAGATTGTATTTATAGAAACAGAATTATGTTGAGTTTTATTTATAATCAGAATATTAGCAATACATGGTAAATGTTGATTCACCATTTAGTGCTTAATTTAGCTCTAACTCACAGACAACATCCCTGGGCCAAAAGGTCTGTGGGTACAAATTAGTCATAACTATTAGAAATTCACATCTGTCATGTTATCTTGATCATTTATCTCACTGTACCATTCTTAAAATATGTCCCCTGTCAACATTTTCCACATTCTGTGTCATTAGGCACGTACCAGTGGCTTTCCCATCAGAGAGAGGAGAAGCTGTGACTCAAGATAGCTTCTTGTTTTCTAGACACAAAAAAGCCAAAGATAATACTGTGTCAGCATTCAGATGTGAAAAACAGCTGTCACTTTTTGAAGTATTTGAAGCATGTCGACACAAACTTCAACTTCAAGGTGTATGTCATTTTTTTTTTGGACATAAACTATTGCATTTAATTGCAATTTTACAGTCAAGAGTAAGGCATCTACACTGTTGCTTATGTTTAATTTCCAGGAGCCAATAATATAAATGAAGTGTAGCAGGTAGTATAACTGCAAGTGTAACTGGCATAAATGGTTGTCTAAGAGCTATTATAACTGGTCGGGAAGTTATGATTCAATAACATATATGTACCTAAAAATCTAAGTATATTCTAATTACTTACACTTTTGATGTAACTTGGTATAAATAAATAAACTTTCACACAATACCTTTAATTATTTTTTATTTGGTGGTTGCTTTGACTTAGTGCCATAATCCTCCGGAAGAGGAGCTTCAGAGAATTTCACTCTTCAAATAACACCTGTAATTTGGCCTGTAATGATGATATGCATATATTATTATTAGAAAGATACAACCCCAATGAAAAATCTGTGTGTGTGGCTCCAAATGCACTCTGCCACGTTTGCTCCACCCCTCTGCATTGTATTTTGAGTAAGTCTCACAGGGCAGCAGGAAGAGAGGCACATATATAGGCACTGAGCTCCGCAGTCCCCACAGAGGCTTGACTGGATTTACAGGTGAGAACATGGCTTCCAGGCCCTCTCTGACTGAGGAGGACTTTTCCTGCCCTGTGTGCTGTGACATCTTCAAGGACCCCATCCTCCTGGCCTGCTCCCACAGTATGTGTAAGGGCTGTGTGCGCAACTTCTGGGACCAGCGAGGTGCTCTGGAGTGTCCCATCTGCAGAACTGTCTCCTCCAACTCTGAGCCGCCCACCAACATTGTGCTGAGGAACATGTGTGAGGCCGTGATGAAGGAGAAGATCCGCAGGCACTCTGTGGAGATGGAGGGGCACTGCAGTCTACACCAGAAAACACTCACCATTTTTTGCCACATGGAGCAAAGGCCAATCTGCACTAAATGCAAGGACTCCAGCTTGCATAGCCATCACTCTTTCTGCTCCATACAGGACGCATCACAAGACCTGAAGGTATGGGGGTAGTGTTTAGCCCCGCAGGGTCTAAATATGTCAAATATTCTACAAATGTAACTCTTGCAACCCTAATTCAGCCATAAAACTAACAAGTAAGTTGCTTAGTTATTAGAGTTTATGGGGTCCAAAACAACCAATGAATCTACATGTATCTGTGGTTTTATGCACAACTATGTAACTTACACATTTGTTTCAAAGTAGGTGATAAGTAAAAAGTCTTAAGATTAATCACTGAACAACAAGACTATGGTTCAAATGGTTAAATGGGAAATATAAAACATCTGCTATAAATCTTGAAAGAGGTTTTGAACCATTCAAATGATCAGTCTTGCTATTCACTTCATGGCAAAGACTTGATGTGCGGGCACTGACCCTCACTCAGGGTCACTCAAAAGGTTGAAAGTTTAAACATGAGAGCAGTCTTGTCAAACGAGTCCTCCCAGACCAATAGCCTTTGTATCTGGCTATCAAAGACACAACAAGCAGGTTCTCTATGACAGCATAAAATGATGAATGAGCCTGGCAAAGTACAGATCTGCAGATATTTGACTAATTTGTCATTTTGTTTTGACATTAAGTATGAAGATGGCGTTGGCAGATAACTATTGAGAAAGACACACCTGGAAAACAAACCATAGAAACTCTGGAACAATGGAGTGCAAGAAAGTAACTCAAAAGGACAGCTGAAGGATAATGAATGTAACATGATTTTAGGACTGCACACATTATCTGACATTGCCCTGTTTGTCTTCATGCAGCAGAAGCTCCAGATGAAGCTGAAGCCCTTGCACGAGAAGCTAAGAATCTATGAGGACTTCAAACAGTCTTGTCTTAAAACAGGAGAGTACATTAAGGTGAGGGCTTAGAGGAGTTTCAGCGCTTATCTACAGTTGTATTGCTTCAGTTAAGCTGTTTACATCTGTTTGGGATATATTTCTTTAGAGGCAGGCCCAACACACAGAGGCCCTGATAAAGAGGGAGTTTGAGAAGCTTCATCACTTTCTTTGGGACGAAGAGGCAGCTAGAATAGCTGCACTGAGGAAGGAAGAGGAGCAAAGGAGTCAGACAGTGAAGAAGAAGATTGAGAAGATTCAAACACAGATATCTTATGTCTTAGACACTATCAAAGCCATTGAGAAGGAGGTGGAAGGAGAAGACTTACAGTTTTTACTGGTAAAAAGCATTTCCTTCAGCTACATCAACGCATCAGTTTATCTAATACAAAATTTGTGTGAATCTTCCTCTTTTATTTAAATCTGCAGAATTACAAGTCCTCAGTGGAAAGGTAACTGAAGCATAGATTGCTTTTTTATTTATTCTGTTCATTGCACTCAATCCTTCCCTGACTATTGAATGTTCTTCAAGAACCCAGGCCAAGCTCGACAATCCAGAGAGGCTCTCTGGAGTGCTGATCAATGTGGCAAAGCACCTTAGCAACCTGGGCTTTCAAGTTTCAGAGAAGATGCATGGTATTATACAATACTGTGAGTACTGAGCAACATGCCCCAGGGTATTTCACAAACCATTAAAAAAACCTAAATAAAACAACATAACTTGAGCCAAAAGTCGATGCTCTCCAACAGTAGGAATGGTAAGTGATGTTCCTACTGGACAATGTTTTCTTGGACTTTATGAGAGGCTTTGACAGATTTTTGAACATTTCTGCATAATCCACTCTCCAGGATGTAAACAAAGTCATTCAGAGGAGTTTGTTGTGAAATGGTGAAATGTAGAGAAATTTACTCAGATTTCTTAACTGCATGTGACCAAGGATAACTCTGTAACATTAGTTGCAAGGTCTACAACACAAATAGCCTTTTTGACAAGTGAACCATATTAGAGGTTCCTCAGAGAAAAATGCATTTTATTTGGATACTATTTTACCCAAGAATGGCCTGCACACACTTCTCTGCTGTAAACAGATTTTCAATAATATGTTTTAGGCCAAAACATAGGCTCATGCATCATGCTTGTAACCATTTCATCCGTAAGGTAGCTTTTAGAGGCTGTAAATCTTTGGATGTCTGGTTCTCATCACCTCATCATCATCCATCCTCATCCTCATCGTCACCATTATGAACAATTCTACCTTGACAAGTTTCTGTAAAATGGTGCATTTTAACTCACACTGAATGACTTTGTTCATGTCAGCTCACTGTGAAATCATTCTTTATGAAAAACCCAACAGAAAAAGTGAAAATAATATAATAAAAAATACACCTGTTTGTCTTTCTAGTCCCTGTGGTTCTGGACCCCAACACTGCCCAAGCGGAGCTCATAGTGTCTGATGATCTTGTCACTACAGTCTACAGTGGCGAGCTACAGGATGTTCCCGCTAATCCAGAGAGGTTTGAGGGCTATGCGATAGTCCTGGGCTCTGAGGGCTATAGCTCAGGGACTCACAGCTGGGAAGTTGAGGTTGGAGACAACACGTCCTGGGCTGTGGGAGTGATCTCAGAATCTGTGTATAAGCACAGAGAGAACATCTCGCGCTTCGGCTTGTGGTACGTAGGTTTCTCTAGTGGCAAATATGGAAAGGGGTATTCCCCAGACGTCCTGAGCGTTCTGCGGGTCGGTGAGAGAGTCCAAAAGATCAGAGTTCAGCTGGACTTTGACAAGGGCAGGGTGATATTCACTGACTCAGGCCATAACACCTGTCTGCACATTTTCAAACAGACTTTCAATGAGAGAGTTTTCCCTTACTTTTATAGCCACTGCAAATCACATCCTCTGAGAATATTACCGGCGGCTTCCTCAGTGACGCTTCATATGCCCATATGTTAGAGGTAACAGCAGGCAACATACATTAGTTTCTTTATTAAAACTGTCATAGATTAAATGGAATTAGTATCACAAAGCTCACCGAAAGCATTATACCTAGTGGAGAAGAACAATCCAAAAAGAGTGGAAAAAAGAATATCAAAAAAAATTAAATGTGTACGGCATAAAATTAAAATGTTTAACAGACAAATGACGTAGTGGTAAGAACAGCACATTGTCAAAAATAGTAATAATCTTGTCTGTGAATCTTGTCACGAAATGAAGCTTCTGAACAGATATGAGTTCTAAGACGTTTTTTTTTCCTTGTTAAATTCCTCTTTTGTTATGTAATATTCAATCCATAATGCTAATGAGAACACAAACTGAACGATTATTTTTGGTGGACAGCAATGATGAACCTGTGCTTCATTACTGTACTTCGTACTCTGTACTTTATTAAAGAATCTTTACTAAGTATTTCCATTTTTCAGACTCTTACTTTCACTGCGCCACATGTAAATGCAAAATATACTACTTTTAACTCCACTAATTTTAAGTTCTACCTGAAAATGCAACTTGAAACATTTGTTTATCAAAATAATATAAATATCATAGCTTGAATAACTCACAGGACTGTTTATACTAAAGTACATTGAAAAGCAAATACTTTTATATGTAACCCAAGTACAAACCTTGACAGTAGTATTTGCACTTTTACTTGAGTAAAATTTTGTTGAGTTTCAATTGTTTTCTTATAATTCAGATTTAATTCCCACTGACAAAGTCCTCTAGGAAATCTTGGAAACCCTAGAAAATTAAATTTTGGAATCTGGTACTCATTAGTTGGTGGGTTTAATTCTCACCAGTGTGCATTTTAAAACTAAAGCAAGTTTTGCATCAGCCTCTGTTAACCAGAATTTCAAGTCTCACCCTCAAACAAGTTCAAGCTCTTTGTTAAATCTGCCTTGCTCTGCACTGTGTCTGTAGTTGAAAGCTTAACCTACTTTAATATCAGTACTGAAGAAATATTCAGTGACAGTCTTCACTGCATGACGGAGCTTTTTTATTATGAAAGAAAGGAGAGGGCAGAGTTATTCGGTGACGTCCACAATCAGTGGTGCAGTGAACTCAGAGTGACGGATACCAAAGGAGAAGCTGGGAGCCTTGAGTTTTGTGAAGGTCACCTACAGAGACAGAAATTCAGCAGTCTTTGATTAGACTGTTTAAGCGTCAGTATCAAAATTCAAATTTCAAATTTCAAATTTTATTTGTCACATACACGATCATACATAGTACGACATGCAGTGAAATGCTTATTGCTGTATGATGCCCGACCATAAGGATTAAAAAGAAAATTTAAAGCTACAAGTAAAAATTACAGTTAAGATAAGTATAAATATGACGAAAATGTATTTGAATAAAATGTGAAATAAAGATGAATAGAGGTATGTAATTATGTTTAAATTAAATAAAACCACAGTTATTAAAGTGCAGCAGTACAACAATCAAGATGGTCAGTTGCATTGGGGGGTGGGGGGTGG
>JBBPCZ010037641.1:0-13480 GCA_037974445.1 Brycinus macrolepidotus
TGATGTTGACTGTCGGATAACACGCTCAGCTACTTTGACCACCTTGACTGTCCCCTCAGAAGGAATCATCAAACCTCTATTGTTTTTTAATGTGAGCAAGTGGTAGCTTTGATCATATGATGCCAGTACAGCATCTGTTAGCAAACTAGCATGGCACATATCACAGGACAGCTTTCTCAAAATCTGTCAAACGACAAACCCTGGTAAGGCTGAACAATTGTTTTGATTATATTTGGTCATTATAAAATCCCGTTTTATAGTGCTTACGTTTAACAAAACGTTGTTTGGAGCTTTGCTAGCTTAGCCTGGCTTAGCTACGTTTAAGACTTATAAAACGGGGTTTTAATACTGGCCAAATATAATCAAAACAATTGTTCAGCCTTACCTATGAAATGTAATCCTCCGGGATCTGGTTTGGAGCGTACAGCGGTTTGTACAGCCCCAAGCAGCACAATTTTATCCACTACTTCACTCCACAGCAGAGCCTCTAGCAAAAGTGATAGAGTTCCGGGGCACGGAGCTGTCACTCAAAAACCTGCTGGCAAATGAGGCGAAGCCCCGCCCACACGAGAGATCTGTGCCAGAAGTCCAACTGAATCCTCGGGCAGCGTAAATGTAAAAGGGGGCGGAATCACTGAAAAGCCAGCAGTGAAACTGAAAAAACAAGCAGTGAAACTGAAAAAAAGTATGTTGTTAAAATTTCAACCTTGTATTTTACATTTCAATGTCTTTTTTTTTTTTTGATATTAGGAAAGTTTTGTTTGAAACTTTTTGCACAAATCTGATTCCATATTTCTTTTTTCAAATTCTGTGTTTCCTACTAATTATCTGGAATTTGTGAACAAGACTTGCTTATTATAATTTTATAAACTCATGCATTTTATAAATTTATTTTCAAGCATATCTTATCTTTATTTAAAACAGTGAAGTTTGAGTGGTGATTTTGCAATTACCATTGGAAGTGAGCTTCCCCAGTATTTCTGGTAGTGCCAGATACTACTTTGGACACACTTTACATCTGTGATTATATTATTTGAGAAAAAGCAGAAAGAAAAGAAAATAGTGAGAATATCATTGTTGGTACACAACATTTTCCTTAAGTCATTGTTTGTCATCATTAAGTTGTAGATTTTTCATCTTGGTGCCATTATTACGTACAAAATAAAAAAAAAAAACTATCAACAAGCATTTTCATCAAAAGATTTTCTTACTGAGATTAAAGATTCACTTCTATTTAAAAGTTTAGCTATGTGCAGTGAGATTGATACAGGAATCCACCCAGCCCTTCAGCATTTATAAGACAAGAAGGTACTAAGTATACAGTTCATATACCCTACCCACACCACATCCAGCTAACTGAACGTCGAGTCAGACGTGAAAACAATGTGTAGCTTCACAGCATCCACAGCTGTTTACTGGAAGCATGCCTGATACACCAGGCTTCTCCATCTGTCCAGTCAAAATAAAGATACACAGGCCAGAGAGTAAACAACCAAATCAGAGTACTTAGTATTTTCAAGGTTAAGATATAACACAAAGAAGACAATCTGATACATGAGGTGCCTCGTGTCCTTGGGTTCTTTTGATGACTAACAAAACTGGTTAAAAAATAAAAATAAAAATAAAAAACAGTCCCGATTCACAGTCCAGCTGCACACAGTCTCAATCAGGAAACTCTTTTTGCTTCTGTTACTCAGTTTTTGTTTGTATCTGGCTGGTCCTTCAATCCCTTCCTCACATTTTTGACTCCTGAAGTGTTAATTGAGAAATTGAGAGGCAGGATGCATGCAACCCTACCAGGGACAAAAAGAGCAGGCAACAGTCACTGCTTGGCTGAAATAAGAGAGGTTAAAGCTTTGAAATAACTTCTGACTCAGGCTGACACAGGTAGGGGTAGTTGCAAATGTTTAAGGGTGAAAGGTTTGAGAAGTAACAAGTGTGCAAAGTGTAAAGCGTCTATCTGTCATATGTGAACAAGCCACAGCACACAGTGTGAACAGCACAAAATAGTTCTCTGCATTTAACCCACTCACCCAAGTGAAGCGCTGGGCAGCCAGAAGCACAGCGCCCCGGGAGCAGTGTATGGTGACGGTTCCTTGCTCAAGGGTACCTGAGTGGTGCCACTGTGGTACCCTTTAATAATAAACATTTTAAATTAGCTATACTGTAAACGGTTGTTGTACAATCAGTTTGGAGCACATTTTTCACCCTCACAATGGTGTAGCATAGCTGCACACCCCAGATGACATGCTCCGCAAAAGTCTGTGGCAGGGTACCATAGTTTTAATAGAAAGAAAAGTGAGTTTATAAATGTTTTTTATTGCAAGCAGCCTATTACTTCATTACATTGTCCATAAGTGGACACACGTGTTAAAGCAGAAGTGATACAGTAAAAACGGAGACATGTCAATACTTGGCAACCAGTTAGGGAGTTAATGGGTTTCTGGAAACTATTTTTTCAGCGCAGAGGAGAAAAAACACTTGTCCACCATTTCAAAGAGTTAATGACTGTGCCTCCATGATATCACTATAAAAAGGATCATGCTATTTTGATAAGGTTGCCAGTATAAGTACTAGAGCTTTACAACCCTAGCACCAAGATAACCTTATATAAACTCCAAGCTCAAACACAAGTAGTCAGAACTAATTTAAAAGAAACAAGAACACATTTCTGTCTTTGACACTACTCCTAATATATTAAAAAGGCAACTTTAAAAGGGATCTGCCTAAAGCCACAGCACAAGTCTGACTTACATGACAACTGCTCCCCTCTTGCCTTCTTTTGACCCATCACCTGGGGCTTTTCCTAAATAACTTGAGCCACAGGCCAGGGATACAGGTTAAATTTGACAAGATCAGAGATCACCAGACACACAAAACCACAAACCAACCTCAGCAGGCTGTGCCACATAGTAATGTGATAACTCTTAAATGCATACACAAATAAATACATTATGCTCTCCCATGAAATGCTGTATTTCCAAGCTATGCTGAGACAAACCGGCAATACAAGAGAAAAGAGAGTTAAATTAGTCAATACTGGCCTAATTAGTCAGTCAGATAATGACTAAATGTGTAGATCAATGAGTGTTTTACCAATGGATTATGTTAATGAACACAGAGAAACATGGCACAGCTTTGCTGTGATAAAAAATGAGAGGTCTTCTCCATTCTCCACTGAGGTCAAACATTATGCACTTCTATTTTGAATTACTATGCCACTAACATGTCTTATTACAGCTGTAACATCTCGCCACAGTACAGCTTTCTTCCAGATATAGAAGAAAGTTCTACTGCAAATAGAATCACCAAAACTGCTGACATTTCACAAGCCAAAAAGCTTGCTGAACTGATCTTATCATGGTGGAAAAAACAAGATAAGTGTAGGCACGACATCTGATTATCAGTCAAATAAAACACTGGTGCCAGAAATACTCATTAGTCACATTGGAGAATTCCATCACTGACAGGAAGGGTTTAAAAGCCCATTTGTGAAGTGTTTTTGTTTAGCGTAATTATTAAGAGATTTAACAGAGATTGAAGGATAGAACTCAAAGCAATCCTCCAGGAAATGACTCATACAGCAAAAATTTGGTTCTTTCAGAACTACTCATGTGAGTGACGACTCCAAGAAAGACGTTTATTTTCTTTAGAATAAATCTTTTCAGTTAGGGTAGAGAATAGTACGGAGTAAAAAACAATTACATTAAAGTAGGGGTGAACAATATAGGACACAGGGCTCTACGTCTCGGCTGTTGTCAGGGACGGGAATAGTGGGTGGGACGAAACAAATGATTTTGAAAAGTGGGGGGAGGCACGCCCGCCCCCGCTATAATTGTTCCGGCACCCGAGGTTGATAAGTTGGAACTTTCACAACATGTGATTCATTTCAGATTAAAAAAATTTATCATAGTCCATAGTATGAGTACTATGATTTTTATTCAATGCTTCACATACTGCGCTACACTAAATCCACTGAAACAGGACTAGCTGTTCTCTCTTTAAGGAAAAACACAGTTGATCAGTGTCCTTTAATTACTCCTGACTCTAAAGCACATTGTAAGAGCTCTGAGTTTTACTGCTTGTGATGTCTATGTAATTTAACACCTAACGTAGTGTCTGTAGCATAGGCATGGTTTTCATTACATTACAGAGGTTACTGTTAACATGAAAACTCCATCCACAAAAATACTGGCCAAAACCTTGCGTGGTTGATGGTTGATATATCAGATATCCTCAATGTATCGCGCCTTGTTCTACATTTGATGTAGTAAATTACTCTCATGAACACCGAGTATGTTCACGATATAATAATTTGCTAACATTTTCATTGAGCATGGCAACATATCCAACAAATTTAAGATTTAAAACTTTTAAGATTTATATTTATTTAAATAAACGTTTTCTTTGATGTGGTGTCAAAACTAAACTTGATGTTAAACTTAATGTTGATATGGCCACTTAAGAACATTTCAAACTGACAATGTCAAAAGCACCTTGAAGGAGATTCCAAAATATCGTGATACATATGTATACAGCCTAAAAATTATTTATATGCCATACTGCTCAGTGAACAATTTCATTTATACAGAGAATGACCTTGGACACAACTGACAAATTATAAGTTCAGATATGTATTATTATTACTTACATGGGGTACTAAAGCAACAGGTAAATTCTTTGAACCTATTTATACTCATGAATGAAGGACACATATTAGCTGCCTACAAAGCTGAGAGGACTTGGTCTCAGGAAATAAGCTGCAGCCAGACAGGGAAGGGAGGACCCTTCCTGTCGTTTGTGTGGCGTTAAAAAGCATGATTAAGAGTGATGGGAAATGCAATGCCTGGAATGCAATTCTAAAGAGAATACTGGGCTATTCACAGTAAAGCAGTCACACTATTGCATATGTTTTCAGACACAACTTTGTATATGTCCCTACATGGCCAACATTTCCCATTTCCCCTCATCTTCGAGACATTTGGTTCCCACAAAGAGCTAAACATATGGTTAAAATACTAGCTGACAACAATTGTAGATATTTTCTCTTTGGAATATTTGAACACTACTGCAAAATGGTTTGCCCAAACACTCCACATTATAGGCTTAGAATGTACGAGAGTGACACTGGACAAGACTCACTGACCTCAGTCGCTCCTCTTCAGTCTTGCGCAGTCTCATGTCTCTCTGCACCACCTGTAGAACATGCTCTGCCTCTTCCTCTGTCAGACTCGACAGATCTAGCTTGCGCCCCATGACTCAAATCCTCACTGCCAATCAGCTATGTGTCCTATCTCCACCTGCATGTGAAAACAAATACAGGAGTTAATTTAACCTCCAGTTCATTTCAGTGCAGGCTCAGAAAAAAAGGTATTGTAAAAAGTTACCATATTCTGTTGCAGTTATACATTTTATAGACTCTGCTTTGACTCTAGGCTTCCCCCCCAAACACGCCCCCCCTTTTTCAAAACACTATTTTTTCCACAGTTTTGTGAATCTAGTGTATCTTTAAAACTAATTAAGGTACACAAATACCATGTTATACCTTTAAAGGTGTATTTACATTGAGGGAGTAAAATGTATCTGTGCTGTAACGTTTTATCTGACAGTGCAACCATCCCACTGAATCTAAAACTGAACTCAAAACTCCTCTCCCATACCGAGGTACTCTCCTCCCATGAAAAAGAGGGAAATCAACCAATTACTTCTGTCAGGTGCACGATAACGCAACAATCTTCTTATATCTGCCTCGTGTTCAAAGGGCAAACACCTAAAGAGGATTTCGGCTGAACTGGAACCAAATACTGCTGTAAAGCTGTGTGTTTGTGTGTGTGTGTCTCTGTGTGTGTGGGTGAGTGAGAGAGAGAGAAAGAGAGAGAGAAAGAGAGACTGCTAAACTGCAGGCACCAACGTGTACCGACAGGGTGCTGGTTTTTGTCTCACACTACAAAAAAACTGCAGTCTGGGACAGCATCCGTTCAGCCAACAATGAGAGCAAACACAGCACCTATCTCGTCCTTGAGGTATAATGGCAACTTGTGAAAGCAAGCTATGTGACACATTAGGAGCCACCTGTTAGACAGAAAGGCACGGCTGCCTGTGTTAAAACACCCATCAGCATTCAAGGATTGGCTACTTCACTCTGTCACTCAACAGTGAAGTAAAGCATTCCCACCATGGCAGTCAGCACACAATGTTCGCAACAAGGCTATAAATAGACCCGTTTAACAGCATAACAACGTAATACCAAATAGTAAGTTATATTACGCCTTAATTACGTAACCTCCTGAATCACAGTGTAGCATTGGCCAGCATAACTGTTACAGTAGCATATTCCCTTCTGGTTTACACAACATTGACTTCCACGTGCAACCTAAAATACGTTCCTGTGGTAAATAAAAAACGTATAAATGCTTTTGGCGTTAAAACGGGACGTGTGAGGAACTAACTGAAAGGAAACCAAGTCTGGCTGGTTAACTGTACCAACAACTCACCGGCGTCTCTGTGCTGCTCGCCCCTGTGTTCAGCCGAGTTAGTAACCGCAAGCTCCAGAGACGAAGCGACTAGGAACGGAGAGATTTAGCAATGTCCACAAGCATCATCCTTGTATCTGGAGTTTAAAGCGGTATGACTATCGTCCTTTTTCCTCGCAAGACGAGGAACTAATGAAATACACCTTACACTTCTCATTCCCGCCAAACTCCCAAGCGCGACTCACGAGACGCCCTCTGAGCATTTAAGCCGCGTGTCAGCCAATCAGAGAACGGTCTGAAGCAGCGGATTTAATAATGTACATATTTTCTTCATTATCTTTTGTACTGTGCTTCAGTGTTATCTTTATTATGATTCATTCATTCACAAATTCAGCTTTATCCATTGCCTGCTTCTTAAATCATGAAAACCAGTTAGCGAGTGAAACTGATGTGGATTTTATGTACTTTAATTCTGCTTTATCATTATTTAATTCAAGTAATCAAATCTTGAACCTGATTGGTTCCTACCCACCCATGATCAGAAAGATGGAATCACTGAACTACTGCAAAATTCAGCACTAATGTAGAGAGCATACAGTCTCACATTTGAGTTTAATACATTAACGTCTGCAATTTTTAGTTAATGTTTATTCAATAGACTTGTTACTGCAAATACCACAAATATACTCTTACTTCATTGTTAAATTTTATTTAAAAACAATAGGGTTAAACTCTTGAAAAACTCAAAGGAAAATGAGCCAATCAGAGTTTTTCTCTCAGCTAAATCTTGATCCAGGAATTTCAGACTGACCACTCACATAATTAGGGCATGACAGGGGAGTCGTGTGTGAATTTACAACATGTAGGACTGATTTCATAAAAGAAATTGTCACTTTAGGCCTCCTTAAAGTTCTAGGAACACCACTGACTGTGATTATGAGAAGCAGTCTAACCAAATGGTAAACAGCGGCAGCTCTTTACCATCTCTTACAAACTTGAATTAAAATATGGGATTTTTTACAAGCTTCATATGTTTATGTTTAATACAAAATAAACAAAAATGTCATTCGCTAAAATACTACTAGAATCACATAAGAGAGCTGACGGAAATGAGCATTACTATAGAGATTTTCCTGATATTTTGTTACTGTGTTTTGATATTTATGGCCTGAACCAAAGGTCTAGCTCTCATAGTCATGGTAAAACTATGGTAAAATAAAAAACAGTTGGGCACCAGAGTTAATACTAGTACACTGTTAATTAACTTACTAAAAGTATCCATCGGGACATTTTGGGGGAGGTGTGTTTTATGTATACATTTGAAGCTCATAAAGGTACTGGGTCATTATGAGCTGCCAGAACAGCTTAAATGTGCCATGGAGTAGATTCTTTAGGACTGTACTGAGGAACAAAAAAAAACACTATTCTCCTTAAAGATATTCCCTCAGGTAGAGTTTTGATGGTGGTGGTGGAGGTGCTGTCAAACAGGTCAGTCCAAAATCTCCTGTGCTGGTTCAACTGGGTTAAGGTCTACTACATTACACCATGTAGACTTCCAACCACAATTTCAAATTCCACAGATGTAAATGCAGATATCACTTTAGTCACTGCTCCTATTAAAACACTATTCAACTGGGTGGCCTTTGCGACTGAAACTCCTGCCACCCCAATAATGAATACTCTTTTTAAATTACTTTAATCTTTCCCTTTAACCATCTTAATCCAAAATTCAACTGGACCTTCTCAGCATCTTAATACATTTACGGCATTTAGCAGACGCAGTTATCCAAAGTGACTTCCATTCCCTAACTACAGGGGGCAGTCTCCCTGGAGCAACTTGGGGTTAAGGGTCTTGCTCAGGAACCCAGTGGTGGTGCTGAAGGTAGGATTAAAACCCATGACCTCTTGGTCCAGAGGCAAGCATCGTACCCACTAGGCCACCACCATACAACATACAGAGCCTGGTAGTGCAGGGACAGTTTGCTTCTTAAGCAATATAAATAATAAAATGGAGTAGCTCCAAATTTATTTCAGAATTGTAGCATTCATAATATTCTCTCTCTGTTTCCCTTTTTATTTTACAGGCCTGCCCACCCACCCATTCATATTGTGTTCCTTTCATAGTGATCAAAGTCCACTTACTGGTCACTTTTTTAGACACATATATCCTGTTGGTCCTCCTTGCAGATGTAAAGTTATCTATGACAGTTCAGTTAATGCTGCCTAGTTTGTTTTTGACATCCTCTTGTCTTTCATCAGTGGTCAGTTTCTGGCCACAAGAGACTGTTGATTTGATGTGAAATAGTTCATTATAGAGAGACTTCTGTAGTTCTAGCAAACCTAGCAGTACACAGTGATAAAGTAATAATTGTTGAAGATGTCCACTTTGAAATCTGCATTTGCTTCAATTACATTCTTAATTTAATCCTGACCCTTTGCGTTAATGTAAATAATAGCTATTCTTCCCCAGACCACAGTAATCTTAGGTAACTGTCTCATTACAAATGAGGGTCAACTTAACCATAATGTAAGTACATTCTCTCACTTTCGTATTAGTCATAGAATTACATTCACCACAGCACTTAGATTTATTGAAAACCTTCCAGATTTATCAGCCCCAGTTGGCTCTCCATCTGGTCTAGCTGACCAAACCTAACTGAATGCCTACATAACTCAATCCACATTAGATAATGTCGCACTTCTAAGGCGTAAAAGAATTAGACAGAAAAAGCTTGCTCCTTGGTATTATGATCAAACACATGCCTTAAAGCAAATCATTCAAAAAATAAAGCATAAATGGCGATTAACGAAACTGGAATCTTTCCAGTTCACCTGAAAGGAGAATTGAGTGCGCAGACGCGAGCCAGCTGCAGCATGTTGTGACTGATCCGTGTCTCGCCTTTAAGCAATTTCCTCCGGGATCAGTAAAGTTTTCTGATAAGAGGGGCATCAAGCAAAAAGAATTGGAAAATAAGATTCAAATATTTGAAACAGATCTGAAACAGAAGTTTGATAAGAATGACTTTAGAGAACTAACTAGACTAAAAGAGTAAAAGACTAAAGAGTAAAAGACTAAAAAAGTACAATTGTATATTGTCTCACAAAACTGAATTTTCCTTTTTAAGGATGCGACAAAAATACTACGAGGCAGGAGACAAAATGGGGAAACTTCTAGCTAACAGTTTAAAGCAAAGGGAACTAGCTTCTCTTATTCCAGCTATTAGGGCTAAGGATGTGAACCTCCTGACTAAAACTACTGATATTGATGATGCGTTTAAGGACTTTTATAAGGAATTATATAAGTCAAACTCTAGCAGTAATGAGGAGATTATGAAAGGATTTCTGGAGAGTTTAAACCTGCCGAAACTATCTGATATCCTTTTATTTGTCACTCACCCTCTAACATCGATCCCTTTGTTGCTAAATAGAATTGATTTATTTTCCAGTTTTTTTGGGTATAAAGTAAATTGGGCAAAGTCAGAGGCTATACCTTTAACAAAGTCTTGTTCTACCTCACTTTTCCAAGCAGGCAATTTTTGTTGGCCTAAGCAGGGCTTACAATATCTTGGTATTCTATTCCACACCCCCCAGGTGGATGATATTAAAGTTAATTTTGAACCCCTATTGCAAAAGATCTCAGTTGATCTGAAATGGTGGTCCTTATTGCTTAATTAATGCTGTGAAAATGAACCTGATCCCAAGACTCAATTATTTGTTACACTCACTCCCCTTGAAAATTCCTTTAAGTTATGTTTAAAAATTTGATGGTTTATGTAAAAGATTTACTTGGAATAGTAAGCGTCTGAGGCTGCATATAGGGAAGCTTCAAATGCCTGTGGAAAGGGGAGGATTGGGCCTTCCGAAATGATTGTTTTATTACTATGCATACAGCCTAAGACATCTTGCTCATTGGGCACTACCTCCAGAAAGGGCCCCACCATGGTATTTAACAAAGCAGTCAGTGGCAGCATCTTTACCTTTGGTGCATTCTCTATCATCCAGAATAGGCGAAATAAGCAGAACTCATCCAATTATAGCACACCTTCATGGCACTTGGGGCAAAATCACTAAGTTATTAAAGGTGGATCCGTTTCGGAACTGCTCATCAAGTGTTTGGCTTACTCCAAAGTTGTGCATTGACTGAAGGCTCCATCTTTGTGGAAGGAGTGGTTAGATAAAGGTATTCATACCCTAGGAGACTTTTACTGTGAGAACATAATTAAGTAATTTCAGGAGTTGACACAACAGTTTGGGCTGAACAAAAACCACCTTTGGAGATATTTTCAAATTCGTTATGCCCTGAAGGAAACTCTCGGACCAGGACCTCCACAGTCAGCAGAAATAATTAAAAATATCTTCAAAATATTTGGAGAAGGAAGGGAATGCTAATGGTCATACATTATCAAGAGATTTAAGAGTGAGGCTGATGCAGTTTAAGATATTGCATAATTTTTACTGGACACCAGGCAGATTGGTTAAAATGGGCCTGTCACATTCAAAGTTATGTTGGAAATGTAGGCAAGATGATGGCACTTTTATTCTTGTGTTGTGGAGCTGTCCAGTAATACAGACATTTTGGGGAAAAGTTCATGACTATATTATTTATGTAACAGGGATATGTTTTGATATGTGTTCCGCATTATATGTCCTCGGACATCGGAGGGTCCTGGTTGGACTGCCCGAAGCTGTAAAGGATTGGGTGCAGACTGCAATAATTATTGGAAGACAGATTCTTCTCAGGAATTGGAAGTCATCAGGGACCCCTGCCTTTGATGAATGGACTGCAGAGTTGGGAAAGGTTGCGGCATATGAAAGGATGTCATACAGAATTGTTAATAAACTGCAAAAATATATGTAGATATATTTCAGTTATAAAGACCTAGTAAACAGAAACGCAGTGGAAATACACTGTATATTTTATGTTGGAATGTCTGTATTTTATTACAAAGCCATATGGTTAGTGGGGTCGTTCCTCTCTGGGTTGGTGTGTGAGTGGGGGCAGGTGTGGGTTTAAAATGTTAGATTTTTGTAATTGTATATATCTGTAAAAATGTACATTGTTGTTGAAAAATGAATAAAAAATGCAAGTAAAAACGAAATAAAAAAAGTTTTCTGATTCTGATTCTGATTCTTAGATGCTACAGCGGGACATTTACTGCGGGTACATGCGGGTACATGCGGAATCATGCAGGTACAGAATCTTATATACCTGCAACCAATAGTAGTGATGATTTCATGGACTTTTTTAACAATAAAATTGAAGCCATTAGACAAGAAATTCAAATAAGATGTCTCACTCCACCATGTCTGCTGCCTGATACAGCCGATGCAAATACCTATAGCCGCAACGGAGAGGCTGACATCTTTTAATCCTGATCAACAGGCAGAACTCACTATGATTATGCTCTCATCAAAATCTTCTACCTGTGTTCTCAAATCAGTTCCTGCAAGCCTACTTAAAGAAGTCTTACCAGTAATAATCAGGCCACATTTAGCAATAATAAACTCCTATCTTAGTATTGGTTATTTACCAAAAGCCTTTAAACTATCAGTTATTAAGCCTCTATTAAAGAAACCAAATCTTCATCCATGTGAGTTCTCAAGTTACAGACCTATTTCTAATCTACCATTTTGTCCAAGATTTTATTGAATGTTGTGGCCCAACAGTCATGCTGGACATAAGAATCACATACATGAAAAATTCCAATGTGGAGTCCGCCCAGCACCGAAACTTTAGTAAAGACAGTAAACAATCTTTTACTGTCTGCTGAAAAAGGCTTTGTATCTTTGCTGGTTTGGCTTGACCTGCTGGTTTGGTGCAGCATTCAACACCATTGACCACTCTATTCTACTAGACAGACTAGAACACCTGATCAGAGTCACAGGAACAGCCTTATCCTAGTTTAGATCATATCTGACTGACTGCTATCAGTTTGGTACTATTCCTAAAATAGCTTCATCTTCGAAATATTGCTAAGCTAAGAAACACACTATCCCTGCATGATGAAGAAAAATTAGCTCATGCCTTTATTACCTCAAGACTCAATTAGTGTAATGCCCTGCTGTCACGATGCTCCATGAAGAAACTAAATAAACTACAACTAGACCTGAATGTGTCAGCACGAGTCCTCAGGAAATGTGACCACATTAGTCTGATATTATCAAGACTATATTGGCTCATGATAAATTTCGTACTGACCATAAAATTCTACTATTGACATATAAAGTCTTGAATGGTCTTGCCCCTGAATACCCCAGTGAACTTACTGTATCTCTTGCAACGAACCTCCACGCTCACTTAGATTTCAACGTGCTGGCTATCTAGTCCCTAGAATTATGAGAACTGCGGCATAGGAAGAGCCTTTTCATATGAAGCCACCAGTTCTAGAATATCCTTCCTGTTAATATTCGAGACTCTGACACAATCTCAGTTTTTAGGTCTAGGCTGAAAACCTACTTTTCCTGATAGATGAAGGGTGTAGAGATGGATGGTTATAGGCATAGATAATTCAAGTAAAATAGGATGCTGGTGCTGTCGTCCCACCACTCCTCACATTGACTCAAGTTTGTTGACAATTTAGTGGGGGGGAACACACGTCTCAGGTGCTCTCATGTCTGTGATACCCCTTGGCTCTACCCTTTCTAGCTAGGCTGCTATAGCCAAGTATGCCAGAATCTTGACTTGCATTCCCGAGGTGTCTTCCGCCAGCTTTAAGGAGTTTTTTCCTTGCCTCAGTCGCCTTTTGCTTGCTGAATAGGGGCTTGGACCTGGATTCTGTAAAACTGCTCTGCGACAACTTCAGTTGTAAAAAGCGCTATATAAATAAAATTGAAATGAACTGAATTCAATTATATTACTCAGGTTTTCTTTACAGTTGTGGGGATAGGAACCAGGGGTCTTGTTGTCTAAAATGTAAACATAACTACTTTATACCGCCCGAACCGTTCCACAGACGATGCAATCTCTCATCTCCTCCACACATCACTCACTCACCTGGACACTCGGA
>JBBPCZ010037669.1:0-13480 GCA_037974445.1 Brycinus macrolepidotus
TCGCGGTAGGCCGGTATAGTCAAAATCTCTACCGTTGGCCAAATTCATATCGTTTCTACCGTATACCGTTTATACCGTCCACTCTTACTTGTTGGTATTACTATATTTGTGAGATGTTCCATTGACGTTTAATACCTTAACCTCAGTAACCAAAGGGCTCTTTCAGATCTTTTGTTTTTATTTTTCCAAAAAAAAGTTGAATTTGTGGTGAAAAACAGCACCTTTCCTTATAAAGACCAGCAAAAAAATCCCACTTCAACAGATTTTCCAGTGTCATTCTGAGGACCTCACAAAGAGATAAATACCTCCCCCCAACACAAACAAAGAGAAATATACAGGCCTATTCAAAAGCACACACCTACTCATAATATTGTTTCCTTATTTGTCCTATTATCTGGTGGAACACACCAGAAGTGTTTTAGAGGGGTGCTGCACCTTTTAAGGACAAGTATTTTCAAACATTCGAAATGTCATGAAAGACAGTAATAGTAAATTTGGAGACTCAATATATACAAATAAGGGTCTCTGGAACATACTGAATATCTCATATTGAAGAACCTCAACATGTCCTAACTCCTAAAGCAGTGTGTGGGGACGGTACCTTGCTCAAGGGTACCTCAGTTGTGCCACTAACAGTCTTGGGATTCGAACCCATGACCTTCTGATCACAGGGCAACTCCTTAACCACTAGGTCACCAGCTGCCCCATATTGGGGAAAAATTACATAATTGTGGTCTGTGCAAAAGTTATGGCACCTTTGATTTGGGTTTCCAATATGTGTCCAATATAACTAACACCAAACCTAATTAACAAATGCCATACTGAAGCTCATTCCACCTGAAGAACATGTTCATTTTCCCTTAAAAAATACCATTTGTCCAGGGGTGCTCAAACTTTTACACACAACTGTATTTTTAACAGTCAGTGGAGCAGCCAGAGCTCTGATATAACAGAGCCCTGCTATGCCTTGATGCTGCTTAACATGCTCTTGGCTCTCTCTCATGGAGCTTCATAAGGAGCCCCCTGGGATGTGTTTCCAAGGACCTTGATGAAGATGCACATGCTGAGACCTCGCTGGCTCCTGAAACCCAGTTGTTGGGGGTATTTTTGCGAATAAGTCTTTATCACTATAAGCATCAGTTTTACTGTTGATATTACTAAACACATTTGAAGAATACAGATTTTTATGATTATGGCGCACGCCCACGCTACCATTTCATCCACCTTTGCCTGATCCACAAAGCGGAGCAGCTCAGGTTCTTGGGGATGCAGATGAAGTCTAGCTACGGGCAAGTGTTTCGGGCAAAATGAAATTGTTTTCTTGGATTCCTGCAAGGCAGGCAGAGCGCGACCTCAGCCGGCCTGACCGGGCTGATGCTCTGAATGGCGTTTCATGCGTTTGCTTCTTCCTTTGAGCTTTTCTGAAGCTTTTTTGGAACGCCTCAGCTCCCTGCAGTGAACCAGGGTGAAACCACAGAAAAAAGAGGGCTCGTTTGACAGGCGAGGTTAGCGGATCACATGGAAAAGCTGGTGCATGTAAATATGATACTTTAACACCCTGGTCCGACAGCCAGTCAAGCAAGGTCTGCAGCCAGCATTTGGTACATGAGACCCATAATAATACACGCAAGAGTTGTTAAAACTGACTTTGTGAAATTTTTGACTGTTTAGTTCTGATTAGTTCATTCAGTTGTAAGCAAGCCATTTAGAGTGGATTTGGTGTGAAGACACAGTGGTGGTGAAAGGAACCAGACATCTACAACACAAACACTGCCATTTTAGCTCCACGTGTCTCTAAGTGTTCATATGGATGATGGTAAAATAGAGGCAAATCTTAACTAAATGTTTTTTAGGGGACTGTTTTGCATCACAGTGTCCTGAATGTGTCCCTCCACATGAATGTGTCCCTCCACATTTCAGGCTCAAAACTTTGGTAAACAATGTTTAGGCATCATTCATAACTATTTTATCCCGAGGGAAATTCTTTTGTCATAAACATGCTCAATGCAACAAGAGGAATAAAGATAACTATCTGTTATAGTTATAGTTATTTGTTACTTTGTACAAATTAGTCATACAGTTATAAAACAAACTATTAGTTATAGTTATTTGTTACTTTGTTTAGAGTTATTTTGTTCTTCTGTTTGCACTATTACTACTGTTCTTTTTAAACTCTTTATTGTCTTATCTTTATTCCTCTTGTTGCACTGAGCATGCTTATGACAAAAGAATTTCCCTCGGGATAAATAAAGTTCTTTCTTATAACTTTCTGGGAGTGAGGCTTTAGACGTCTGGTTCCATTCCACCACCACAGCGAACAATTCAAACATTTGAAGTAAGGGAGAAGGTCACAGAACCTCGGGCTGACATTCTACAGCAAATGCAGGAACGCTGTAAATATTAAGATGCAGAACTGATAAGCGAGGTCAGATATAAAAAGATGCATGGCCTTCCTCCTCTGCCTGTATGTCTAGAGGAACCTGAAGCATCCCGGGCCTGGAATTCTGCACACATGACCCCTTCCTGGGTGTAAACTGTCCAGAACAGGGTCCCGTTTGAGAAGCAGTGACATACACTGGATATGGAAATTGTCCGGTCCACTTTCTACCTGCCAGCGTCACAAACTAATTGTGATTCTTGTCCAGAACGTTCTGGCATTTCGAGGTCCTCCTCATTATCTGCTAATAGATTCCATCTTGTCTTTCCGTGAAAAAATAACAAAAACAAAAACAAAGAAATGGGTTAACCCTTAGAACCCAAGCAGCATGAATCCGTGCTGGAAGCACAACAAATGATAAATCATCAGCATATGGCAAAACAGCTCCTTATATGGAAGTTCCCCCGGTCTGTGTTGATGCTCGACGTGTCAGACGTCATGCTGAGCTTTGTTTGGTGTTCCTGTGTCACGTAGAACCAAATATTTTAGTTAAAAAAAACCATAATAATAACCACTACTGGGGTTTTAAAATGGCGTCACACGCAAACGAACATAAAGAACAAAAATGAACAAATTTCTTTTATTTTAGGTTTTAGAAACAAACAGAAGAAACACAAGATCTTTGAACCCGGGAGAACTTTCAGGATAGTCTACGCCCACAAGTGGGTGTGGAAAACCCACAGAGGGAGGGGCTCCAGAGAGCAGCAAACGGCGAGCGTGTAGGAGAACAAACACTGGTTCTAGACTGATTTACACCGTTTATATTTACTGAAATCAGAGTTTACTGATGCACTCTGAGTTCTAAGGGTTAATAAATGATGATGACCATTTCAGACACACTGACCACAGGCCTGTTTTCTTTGGTTTTCTCGCATGGACGGGTACCGAGGCTGTCGTCTGCATTAGAAACCCCCCTGCCGCTTTGAATCGATGACACTAAAAGCTCTAATCTGATTGGTAAAAAGAGCTGATTGGACAAAGCTGATTTAAGCGCCCAATCAATAGTCCGCTCGGCCGTGGCTCCTTTTCCCTTTCTGGCCTCGGTTAACTTTTTCCAAGGACGTGCCTGGTGCCGCTCGCGTTTGACCTTGCTGCAGACATACATGCACACACGCACACACACACACACGCGCGCACACACACAAACACACACATGCTTTTACTTGCATGGGTAAACAGAGATTAGTCGGTCTGTTCACGCACACAGAACTGCATGCAACATTAGCAAAGCAAGGCGGCGGTAATTTAATGACAGAAACTGGAGGCCGCGGGAACGGCTGACCTCTCGGCTGCTGGCCACGGAAGCCTCATCATTCCGTATTGTTCAGGCTCACAGGGACCGTTCATTAGTGAATCCACCGGGAGCGCGATAAGCTCCGATTCATCATTCAGGGTAAGGCCCATATCGTTCACTGAAGAAGTGTGAATCGCATCGACTGTGATTCTTTAGGGAACGATTCCCAAACCGAATATAAACAATCCAACAATATCAGAATTTCATGACTCAGTTTGATTCTTTTGGGGCAATTTAGAAATTACACAGTGAACAAAAATCAGAGCTATTTACACAGTAGAGGAATACAGACCACAAAACAACACACCAATATTTATTGAAGACTTCTCATTTTGGCAACACTTATTAAATATTAAAGGGCCCCTTATCACGGAAAAACGAATGTTCCTCACTGTTTACTTTAGTATCAAAACATACAATTCACTCCCTGGTCCATGCCATCCAATATACGGCAACTAAGCAGCAAAAATAGCCCATTTCAGTTTTTTTGTGATGTAACAAAAACAAACACATTAACATACATCCACCTATTTAGCCACGTTTAGCCCCGTCCATTCACGCTGAAGGAATGTTTCAGTCCTGACTGCTTTTTGACTGAAGTACGATATAGAGCAGCCAATCGGAAAAGTGCTCATTTACATATAGAACTCTTAATGACTCAACAAGAAAAACAGAACAAAAAACAAAATTTTGGTAAGAAGAGGATGAGAATGTTCATGAAACTATGGTTGCTTTTGATACATAAAAACACACACAAATTGGGTTCTTTGAGTGATGCCGTGGAAGAACCACTTTTGGTTCATCAAAGAACCTCATCCATATGCAGGATCTGTGCATGTGAACTTTTTATAGGTTTAAGAATGTGTCCTCCTAGAACCTTTACATCATGTGATGCTTAAAAAGCTACTTTATACTTACAAACCGCTTTGGATCTTTTTGGGTCTTCATGCATGGTTCAACTATGGCGTTGCTCAAAGAAAGCCTTTTTTTCCTTCACTCTAAAGAATCATCAGCTGAAGTTGTTTTTAGGGAATCAAAAGCGGTTCTTCGCTCCAAAGAACCATGTTGGCGCCTTTATTTACAAGAGCACAAATAAGCGCGTTCTACAACCACACCACAGGCTTCATAAAAATGCATGTGTGAAACCGGCAGAACTGCGCTGGCAGACGAAACAGAGACTTGGGAACACACAACACCACAACCTTTCCAACCCTTGGCATGGAACAAGTTCATTAGGTGGCTGGGGTACAAATGAAATGCAGTGTCTTTAAAACATTTCCTCATTTCTCGCGTGGAGTAGGCACGGGCGTCCGGCGCTCAAACGGGGGAGCGGCGGCCAATTAGGCCCTTTTTCTGATGAGCGTTCCGCAGGCCCGGGCGGCAATTAGGCCAGCTGGGAAAGGCCTCTCATTACTGGCCACAGCCAGCTCCATTATAGCCTTCCTCCAAGCTTACGCTGCAGCTTTCACATTCCAATAACGCTCATTAGGACCGGGGCCTTAGCCGAGCTACCTGATGTAGCATGCCTCAATCGCATTCCTCTCAGTCGCTCTTTTCCCCGTTACCGCCTGGAGAATGGACGTCCGTTGCCCTTCAGATGGGCTATTTGGAGTTGGGGAGGGTCAGGCCTAATGTATTCAAATGGCTAATGAAAGGAGAAGCCTGATAAATAAAGCCTGATAAAGCAATCAGGCCGTGAATTATTTAGCATTAGCTAATCCTATTTAGCATTAGCCAGAACCACGGGGCAGACCGAAAGCGCTCGTTAGGGCATTCCTCCCAAAAAAAAGGCCTAACGAGGCTATCAGCAGATGGAAGCAAGCGGTTGGCGGTATCTTTGCACAATGATAACGGCTCGCTATAAGCTTTCGGGCGCTTTTGGCGTGGCAGCCATTATGCTCTGTTGAAGGGCTCACATTGCAGAACATTAAATTCTCCTTGCTTTATTGAAATCGTGATGTCATTAAACATTTAGGGCAATTTATATGTGTGTAAAGTCTCTTTTGGCACCAGAAAACTAGGCTTTATTCCATTTTGGCTTTGTTCCATCGTTGCAGGTCTGATGGCTTTTGGTACTTGCATAATCTTGACAGCCAACCACAATTTAGCACGTTTTACTCGTTCCACTGACTTGAGTCAGTGCCTCGGCTCGCCACATGTTGACTTTATTCACAACTTGACTTAGACTCAATACTGAGAACAAAAAGTGATTAAAACATGAAAAAAATGATTAGAGTAAATACAGATTAAGGCTGCACAATTTGAATAGAATATTAGTATTGCAACTATACTGCCACATATTGTGACTGCAGTGCCTTTCGATATATTAAATGGCCCATATCATCACTTTCTTGAATTAAAAATTCATTCATACATAAATTTTTTGTAACCGCTTAATCTTTACTAGGATCGCGGGTACCCAGAGCCTATCCCAGGGTCTACGGGTGCGAGGCAAGAACTCACCCTGGACGGGTCGCCCGCCCACCGCAGGGCGCACACACACACACACACACCCCAATTCACCTGATGCGCATCTCTTTGGACTGTGGGAGAAAACGGAGACCCTTCCACCACAAGGAAACCCACGCCACCATGTAGTCCATATAAGGACACTAAGCTGCAAAAAATGCCCATTTTCAAATCATAGTTTTGTAATGTTACAAAACCAACACACACATATCTCCTTATTCAGCCTACAGCAGTTTAGCCCCGCCCATTCATGCTGAAGTTCTAAGAACCGCTAAGCTCTGCCTGGTGAACGAGCCGCAATACAGAACAGCCAGTCAGAAAAGATATTTCTGATAGATTCACATCAAAACAAGCAGGAAAAAAAAACGGTGTGAGAAGCATAAGGGGTGTGTGAGGGTGGGGTGTGTGAACGGAGTGTGTGTGAGTGGGGGGTGTGTGGAGGCAGTGTGTGTGAGTGGGGGGTGTAAGCATCACTGTTGACTGTTTTGAGGGCAGCGTAGACAGAGAGGAACTGTAAAAAAAATAAACCCCTGGAACAGACTATTTTTACACAGATATTTTAAACATTTTTCCAACATCTTTCCTAAGAATACTAAAGTGTAGGTAAGCTGAAGATTTAATATGTATGTCTGTGGATTTCTAATGGATTTTCTGATTTTTGTCACAGGAGGTCAGTTAGTTGTCCATAAAGCTAAAATTATAAAAAATAATCTTTTTATCATATTGGCTCGGTTGTGGTGAAAAAAGGATATGAGACACATTACACACTGTTAAAAGCTTTAAATATTAGAAAAGAAAGGGAAAACAGCCTCAGGGTTCTACGTGCTAAGTTATTTATGATTATTATGAGGATCACAGCTCTCTAAAGCAGGTGGAAACGAGCTAGATCTAGAATTCTCAGCTGGTTCCCATTTGAAAGCCCACCCATTGTACCCACTGAGCCTACAGCAATTTAGGCCCCACCCACGCTGAAGTGATGCGGGGTGTTGTTACTGCAGACGGTCCGTAGAAGCATGCCAGCTAACGCTGAGCCCTATAGTGCGAAAGCTCCCGTATCTCCGTGGAAACGCTGCAATACCTTCAAGTCCTGAACACATATATCCTCAGCTTGGCATAATTTAATTTGGCCATTTGTATCCGAGCCCCACTGAGGCGTCCGTTTACAGCCAAGACATGGAGGCGGAAGCTCATGAGAAGAAAAAGTAGCTGCACAATACGAAGTTGCTTCCTTGTGCCGAGTAAGGGACATCCATTGTTTCTTCTCAAATGTACTCTATCTACTCTCCAAAAAAAAAAAAAAAAGTTGGAATTTCGGAGGTCAAGAGCTTTCGGAAGTGCGCTGTTAGCAAATAGATTCTATTTTTCCCTCCCCTTAAGACGAAACAATCGACCCTGCGTGCGATTTCCTTCTCAGTCGTGGCGCAACAAAGGCAGATAATTGCATTTCAACCTGAGCGGAGAGGAAAAAAAAAAAAAACACGAAAAAAAACTTCTGCTCTTGAAGTGTTACACAAAAGAAGTGATGATGAAAAAAATAGTTTTCAGCATATTTTTCCTCCCCTCTTCCATTCTCATCATCCTCGGAACATTCGACATCAATCACTGTTTCAAGTCACTGTGATGCTCTGATGCTGCCTGATAAGGCTTTAACGGAGAGAGAGAGAGAGAGAGACGGAAAGGAGAGAGAGAGAGAGAGAGAGAGAGGAGAGATAGAAGGAGAGAGAGAGCGAGAGAGAGGAGAGACAGAAGGAGAGAGAGAGAGAGAGAGGAGAGATAGGAGAGAGAGAGAGAGAGAGAGGAAAGATAGGAGAGAGAGAGGAGAGATAGAAGGAGAGAGCGAGCGACAGAGAGAGAGAGCGAGAGGAGAGAGAGAGAGAGGAGAGAGAGAAAGAGAGAGAGGGAGGAGAGAGAGAGAGCGACAGAGAGAGAGAGAGAGAGGAGAGAGAGAGGAGAGAGAGAAAGAGAGAGAGAGAGGAGAGAAAGAAAGAGAGAGAGAGATTATCCGTCATCATTTTATCAGTTCCAAGGGAACCTTGTGCGTATTTCGAGTAGGAGCATCACAAATTAAAAGCCACTTCAGCTTCCTGCGAGAAATGGCGTCTCAGCACAAACGTGATCCTGCGCTCTGCCTTCAGGTGAACGTGGTGGAAGTCTCCATTTTCACAGACGCCTTTAAAACAAGGAGGCTTTCTTTATCCAAGAAGTGGCAAAATTCACTTTTTTTTTTGTTCCAGAGAACGGGTCCAAGAGATAAAGGTTTTCATTTATCATCCATCTCCTCTTACTCTGCTCGCAAACACGAAAGTCTGGAAATCGCACATCCTGCAGAACTTCTCCACACCTCTCAAGCAGCTACGAGTCAGAACTTCTGACAGTCTCCTGATGATCTACAGATGAACCATCTCTCTGGTGAAGCTCAGGGGACTATCAGCAGCATCAGGGCTAGGGTTAGGACTAAGATTAGACTTAAAGTGTGGGTTAAGGTCAGGTTTACGATTAGGATTAGATTTAAATTGTGGGTTAATGTCAGGTTTACGATTAGGATTAGATTTAAATTGTGGGTTAAGGTCAGTTTTACGATTAAGATTAGATTTAAATTGTGAGTTAAGGTCAGTTTTAGGATTAGGATTAGATTTAAACTGAATGTCAAGGTCAGGTTTTGGATTAGGATTAGATTTAAAATGTGGGTTAAGGTCAAGTTTAGGATTAGGATTACATCTAATAGATCTTCAGTTGAATGTTAAACTGAGCATCCACAGTGGACCATCCAAATAAAAGGTTACCAAAATAATTCATATGAAATCAGACCACGCTTTTGTTTTTGCAACCAAAAACGGCCACTTTCCTAACGAAGCATGTGGAGTGGACTATCCATATAAAGTGTTGGTGACATTTTTTAACAAAATCCAAAAAATTCAAATTTCAATTAAAAGAGTCACTGTAATTGTTTCAGCTACATTCTATACCCAGAGCCAGAAAGGTTCTATGACTTGCTGCAAAAGAACTACATAGAACTATATATAGAACTATTTCTTAAAGGAACCATATACAACTGGTACTGCATCATAGTGAAGAATCACTGGTAACACTTCACTGAAGGCCAGTATTGATAAGGATTCATGACACCTAAATAAACCTCTTATGACAACTGACATAATCCTACATAAACGAGCACAAAGGCTTATTCAAAAACTGTTATTTGTCATAGACTTAGTTAATCTTGATGTTACCTCAGGAAACTGACAATTATTGGAATAAGCTTTTATAAATGGTTGTGCAGGTGTTTGTCAGTTGTCATGTCGAAAACTCCTCTTATATCATCAGCAGAGGGTTTTCTTAGTCCTTAAACCGGAAAATCTCACTGTCGACAGCATGTAGGAATGTGGGCAATGGTTACACTTTTAAATTTTGCCCAGAGGGACGCTTTAAGATGACCACAGATCAGTAACATGGCCACAGATCGGATACGGATCTATTCTGCAACCAATTTTAAAAGAGGCTCTGATCAAACATTGATACATTTCACCTCTTTTCACACAATTCTTAGCATGTGTTCTAGTTCAGAGCATGGTGCTAATTTACAGAGTGATTGGTGAGCCACTCTTCTCTCTCTCTCTCCTTCTGAGACCCTGGGGCGAGCGGGACAAGCGCCAGCCCGCCCGTTTATCCAGTTTGGAGTCTCTGTTTGGTTTCCCCTTCATACCGCTAGCGACTCTCTCTCCCTTCCAAAAGAGGCTCACCTCGGCCACCCAGAGGCAGGTGGCACCAAACGCTCGCCATATGGCGGCTGCTGAAAGCAGGGGGATGAGGAATTGGACCTAACCGGCCAGAGATGGAGATCAATGATGCCCACTTATCGCTTCAGGACACAGGGTGTGATGGTTATTTATCTAACAAAGAGTGCCTGCAATTTCCAAGCCCGAACAACAGGACAGAGGAAAGTGCTCTCTTTCTCCTATGCCCCCCCGACCTGGGTCTACATCACCTTTTTGTTTGGGCTGAAAAGAGGGGACGCAAAGATTGGCGGGGGGTTGGGGGGGGTCTTCATCCTGTAAATAGTTTTCCATTTCTCTGACCGTGCCACAGCAGCTTGCATGTGCTAGTGGTGGGCAGCTCAAAGCCTTTAAAAGAGGCTTGCTGTTAGTGACAGTGATGCACATGCAGAGGGACAATACCCGCCTCTCCCACCTTCCTTTATAAAGCCAGGCTGGGATAGGCCCACAGGAAGACAGGGCAGGGGGGCTACAGTGATGGGAGAGGATGCTGGGATTAGGGATGTAAAAGTGCATCGATTTTGGGGATTCACAATCAGTTAAAACTGATAAAATTGCTCAGTTGATTTCTTAAAGGGCTCATATTATGGAAAACTACAATTTCCTCAGTTTCTTGAAATAACAATATGCAAAATAACAAAATATGTAAAACAGAATCCCCCATTCACATAGTCCATATGTGGAAACAAAGCTGTTTTGAATTAATCTTTTCTGTGATGTCACAAAAAATAAAATGAAATTGCCGAGTCAACCGAAATGTTTGGAGTCTTGCCCAAGGACTGGTGTGCTTGCCCAGAAAGGGATCCCGTCTCTGTTGAGTGGAGTACAGTGCTGTTACCTACTGTATTTTTTTATTTATATCTAAACAAACCATTTACTCTTAGGTAATTTGTTTTCTTAATATTATTCTTTGTATTCAAGCAAGTTATCACTAAAGAAATGGTACACGTTCCATGCCAGCCAAATAATTTTAAAAGGATACCAAAGTATGAAGTATTCATAATTTAATCTGCACATTTTTGACTTATGTCATTCACCCATTATCTGAGCCACTTATTCCTAACCAGGGGGGAGCTAGAGCCTATCCCAGCAGTCATAGGTTGAAAGTTGGAGAAACAGTCTAGACAGGCCACCAGTCCACTGCACATTTAGCAAAAATAAATGTGATGAAGGCACACCAGTAGTCTCTTCCTGCATAGCCCCCAAGTTGCCATTCCAGCAGAAAAATTGATTTTTTTAAATATTTGGGCTTTGGGCTTTGGAATGGCATAATTTTAATTAATGTGATGAAATAAAATATTTTCCCCAGTTGTCAGAGTAACTGGGTGATCAGCTCTGGGTGCATGAAATATTGCGTTGAGTTGCTAGCGAGCAATGAGGGTTGGGTGGGGAGGAGTGAGAACCTGTGAAAACAATTTCACAAGACCTAAAAAAAGATCAAATTGAGCTCATTAAAAATCTAAATAATAAAAATATAAACACCGAACATCAAAATATATTCCATCAATGTTATCAGAAATAAATAATTTCTCCATGTATAGATAGTTAAAGGAAAAGAGAGGACAGGAATGTAGCAATGGCCTCAGCATTAAATCATTAAATGCTTAACAAAGAAACCCAGAATAGATTTAAATCACAAAGAAGTCAGAGATGAGGAATCGTAGTTGAATCGTTGAGAGGTCAGAGATTTACTCCCCTGCCTGGGTAGAGGCCTAAGGTTTCTTCTTGAGGAAATCAAATCAGGCCAGTTTATTGGGAGCATAGCTCCAGAGAACGCGGGGGTTACAAATAGCAGCCAGCGGGGGAGCGAACAAAGGACCCGGCCATGGCATGCCTTAGCCAGCCAGGAAATGTATGTGCTCGAGAGCATGTGCGTGTGTGCATGATGGATGATATTCAGTTATGTGCCTTTGCGGGATCTAAAGTGCACTGGATGTTGCACGACGTCCCATCTTAAAACAGCGACTGTAATGGCTCTTAGCGGCTAGCTGTGGCCTAGCCGGTACCGTAGCCTGTCCTTACTGCTGGTGTGCCACTTTACCACAGAATACTGTGATTTATTTCTACAACAAATTCACTGGTATTTATAAGGGGCCCATCCATCCCGCTCTAACTCAGGCTTGAATGCAGCTCATAAAGTACACTGACTTCTATAGCAGGCAGTATTTTGGGATGGGCGAGTATCTGTCGTTTATAATAAACGGTACAGAAAACGAGTGATCAGCCCTTCACACTAGTACTGCATTCAGACTGGAGTCGTTGTCATAGTAATCATAATTACTTTATGTACAACAAGGACAGTGTAGATTTAAATATGACACTGAAAAAAGCAACACAATGAATTTATACATCAATGTTGAATTCTATTGAATTATATTTCAAAAAGCAACACACTGAATTTAGATATCAAGTTATAATTGTATTTCATTACTATACCAAGTACTGTAATATACTGTAGTGCTACAGTATCATACAGTATCACTATACTATGCTACACTATACTACATTATAATAGACTATACTGTACTGTACTGTACTATACTATACTATACTATACTATACTATACTATACTATACTATACTATACTATACTATACTAATGGTGATATACTACTATACCATGCTAAACTAAGTACTATACTAATACTATCCTACATTGAGTGCTATACTATACCATAGTACTGTACCATACTAAGTACTATAAGTATTATTCTTGAAGATTTGTACTTTTTAGTATTAGTAAAACTGAATACCCAATAAAAAATACAAGTTACAAGACAAAAAGCAAACTTTGTTTTTTGTCTTGTAACAAAAAGTGTTTGATTTCAGTCTCTGAGTTTGACAAGTGACAGGTGGCGCTGGGGGAAATGTTTGAACGACACTCTGTCCCATAATGACCATGCAAATGGGTCTTTCCCATCACAGCAACTGCTCACGCCTGTTGTCTGCTAATACAGCTATTCAAGCAAGCAAGCAAGCAAGCAAGCAAGCAAGCAATAAATAAATAAATAAATAAATAAATAAATAAATAAATAACAGCGAAGCAAAGTGAGCGGTCACGTGCCAGTATGGGAAGAAAAGGAAAACAGAAACTTTGAATTGCTGCATTTGTGGAGACCCACAAGCTCTCAGCTCTCAGCGAAGCATCGCCTCCATTTACGTAACTGACTGCACTGAAATACCAGCACACACACACACACACACACACATCCATCCACAGAACTGACTTTATCTGACAATCAACAGAGGGACTAAACAGCCGGCAAAAATCCTTACTGGCAGCTTAGCTCTCAGTAAAGTTGAACTGTAAGAGATGTACAGTAGTTTTAATATAATTCTACAGTATTAGAATCACAGTTAGTGATTGTGAACACAGTGTTGGGTGTAATCCTGCATATCCACATAGTGGACACGTTTTATAGAGAAAGTGTAAAAACTAGTGCTGGGAAAGTTAACGCGTTATTATCGCGTTAACGCATGATTTACTTAACGCCGACAATTAATTTA
>JBBPCZ010037680.1:0-13478 GCA_037974445.1 Brycinus macrolepidotus
GTCTTTAAGGGGATAAATAACAAGAGAAGGCCTTCATGAACAAGATTATTGACAGATAGGCCCTCTACGGCTAACAGAGTTTTGGTATCAGTATTGGTATTCGACATCACGCCACCCCTATTCCTTTATGTAGTTTTTTCGGAGAAAAAAGGAAGATCTTATCATTTTCTGTGTAAAATTGTGAGTTACTGCATGGCAACTTTTAAAAAACAGTTTGAAATGCTAGGCGTCCCCAAGCTTTCCCATACTACCCATACTTCCCATACATCTTTATCTTAAAAATGACTATTGGAAAAAGCATTAGTTTTAATGAACACATTTTTATTAACAATATAAATAAATAAATATTCAGTGAATTAGCAGCCTAACAAACGGCAAGTACAAATGGCTTGATTCTAATGCAGAAAGACTTTGCACTTAAAACTTGAATTTACAGCTCAGTGAAAATTATAAAAGTTAAAGGGTTTTTTTTTTTACCTTAAAAGTTGTCTTTTAAGATCAAGTGCACAACTGCCCATTCCTTTCATTACAGGTGTAATTTCTTTCATTACAAGAGGCAAGATTTAAAAAAAAAACCAAATTGTAATATACTACAATAATTTCTCAATTATAGTAATTTACAGTTAGTGTAAAAAGTAACGGTTGATTTGATCTCTTAAGTATAAAAACACAAATTTGTGCAAAAAACTTTCGAAAACATTCACTGTAACATCTCTGTAACACTACTCAACAAGTTCTTTCATTCATTTCTTTCATTCATATCATCTCCAAAGGCAAAGTTCAAGAAAAACGTTACCAATTTAATTGACCTCAATCTCTTCAACTGGTGGTGATGAAAATGTTGATGATTAGGGGTGTAACAATACACTCAGGGCACGGTTTGATTGTTTCTTGATACTAGCTACACACAACATCCTCACTAAAAAAATGTTTCTTCTGAAATCAAAGTTAATAATAGGGATGTGCCCCCTTTGCTGCTTTAATAGATTCTTCTGGAAAGACTTTACACTACATTGATGTGATGATTTGACTCCATTCAGTCACGAAAGTATTAGTGGATCAGGGACTGATATTGTCTGATTAGTTCTGGTTCACAAACACCACCTCAAATCATCCCTCCAGAGAGCACAGTTCCACATGTACACAGCCAAACACTAGGGGGGAGGGGCTTTACACTCCTCTAGCCGACGCTTGGCATTGGGCATGGTGACCTTAGGGTCCTTTCTCATTCTATTGGTCAGTACTATTTTCTGGAAATTATACAATCTGTGTGTGCACAATTGTACATCTGTGTAAGCAACATCTGTGTCTAGATATTTTTAGACTTTTTATAGGGACTTTTATAGGGACTGACGCACTGAGCCTTTTGCACCAGGATAAGGCACAAATTTGATGCATTCTGTATACGTTTTATGTATGAAACTGTTAGACAAGCCTAAAAACACACTTTATGGACCATGTACATTTGAGGGCTGCACAAAATATGGGAGAAGTGTGTAAAATAGTGAGTGGAAATATTACATACCGCTCAGTTTTAAGTTACTAAAAGGCACATTCTGGTCCTAAAGTGTACACTGTTTTACAAACTACTGGTGAGACAGGGTTGGGATTGTGCTGTACACCACTGAATGTTCTGCCATGGGTCTCACAAGCCAGCTTTCTGACTACTGTCAGAGAGAAGCATGGATTGCCAAATAGAGACTGTTAGTTCCTACAGTATCAATAGCAAATCAGAGTGTAACTACAGTGTCGATAGCTAATCAGAGTGTAAATGAAGTGTGGAGAGTCAATCAAAGTGTACCTGAAGTACGGATAGGCAATCAGAGTGTATTTAAGCATGAGAGAGCCAATCTGTGGGAAATAATAGGGTTGACAGCCAATTACAGTGTAAGTAAAGTGCAGAAATCGTGTAACTGCCATTTTTGTGTCCATCTTAGCATATAATGAATATTGGACGGTTAATATATCTCTGTGGACGGAGTGTTTCAGGCTGAGACTACGCTGATTGCACTTCCTGGTGTTCTCAAAATAAAAAAGCAGCTAATACTGTTCAGCCATATGATGTGATTGTCACATTTTTGCAATGTATTGTTACACCTCTAGTGATGCTGATGCGGATGATGGTGTTTGGGGCTCGAAGCTTCAGTGGTGTTGAGAGTGAGTTCCATTTGGCAAGGCCTGTTTGCTCCACCTCCTCTGGCTCAGAAGCTTGCGGCTTTTCTGCACTTTCAAACGCACATCAAAAACTTCCTCAATGGCTTTCTTGAAACAGTGGAAGTTGTAGTCAATAAGTCCTGATAAGAGAGAAGAGTGAAGAGTGGGCTCACCGTGTGGTCAGTTTTGAAGGTCTATAAAAAGAATGTACACTGTAAACTTTTAAATCCAAACTATAAACCTCTCCAGTCAACAGGGCTATACCAGATATTAATGTAAATGTATATATTCATATTACTATACTGATATGTGAATACATTGACTCGGTTAAAAAATCAGAATCTAATTCTTCAAAACATATTTGCAAACATGCTTGGAGCAGAGTCCTAAATTGATGAATAATTTGAGATGATACGCTACGAGCTTTGAACATCAAATAGTAACACATTCTGAGGGCAACTTGCCTAATTCAAATACTCAACCAAAATATGCTGCTGTATTTGATTTTGTAGTCTTTGAGTGCTCTGGATAATCACAACTGATGATTTTTTCTTCAAGAAACAAGCTAAATAATACCCCAGCAGTTAATGCTTCTGAAAACTGATTAATCATTAATGAAACATAATTTTAACAAATAATCTGCACAATTACCCACACTCACTCCAGAGCAAAGCTTTGAGAGTCATTTTTATGTCTCTTATTTTCACATCACAAACTAGGAGCATATTGAGACCAGAACATGCACATTTTTAACCAAGATACTTTAAGAAGTGCTAACATATACAAGCTGTCAAGAATGTCAATTAAAAAGATTACAAAACATTTCAAATAAATTCAGGCAGATTTAATTTAAAAAAAGAAACAAGCAGGGACAGCATGAAAGTACAGCTCAACATAAGCTCAAGATACTGCATATATTGCATCATATTGAAACTACAGTGCTATTTCTTTCTCAAAGACATTTTCATGGACTTATATATTCCTAGTTTCTCCCAAAAAAAACTGGTGCTCCGCTTCCCACCTGGCCTTGCACAGTAGGGGTCCTGGATCTCAGCATGAATATTTCAGTAGCTTCTCAGGTTCTTAGGCGTTCTAATACTTTTATTCTCCTGTGTCAGTGGCATCAGTGGTGCCAGCTTATCCATTTGGGGCCACTTTCATTACAGCCAAAATTCTTTAACAAGCAGTACTCTGTACTCATCCTCTATTATCCCCAGAGCAGCTGTTATGGCTACAGGATCAACATTACTGCACAGTTTAATGATGACCTTCCTTTAATACACCAAAGTCAACCCCTCAGCTAATTTATCAAACTCTCTATAAGGTGAATGTCCTGTGTTTTAGTTCTGTGGCCTTACAGGACTACAATATGACACTTAACAACTCTTAACAACAATTCAACTCATAATTACATACTGCTCTTAAAAGTCTAGATTCATTACAGTCATTTTCCTGTACTACTTAACTACAATTACATAATTACGGTCAGTTACATAAGTTGCAATTAAATTGGATATAC
This sequence comes from Brycinus macrolepidotus, assembly GCA_037974445.1. Lineage (NCBI taxonomy): Eukaryota > Metazoa > Chordata > Actinopteri > Characiformes > Alestidae > Brycinus > Brycinus macrolepidotus. The sequence goes on from JBBPCZ010037680.1 coordinate 3,674, forward strand.
ACTCTGTATAAGCAGGTTTGACTTTTTCCTTTGGTTTCAGTGTCAAGCAATGACCAATGACAAAAGTGTATTTTTAAGGTTTTTTTTCCTGCAATATAAGACTGTACAGTAATTTCAAGTCCAAATCATAATAAAAAATCCTCTTTTACTAACAAACACAAAAGTGGCACAGACTGACAACACTTTTACACAGAATCTCTCTGCCCATTTTAAAAAGCTACAAGTAAGAAATCATTTATCGAACTGCAACACATCACTGGAGATAACTGTGACTTCTAAGGGTTACAGACTGTAGGTCTTCTCCTCATAACTATTATTAATTTTATTATTAAAAGTTATAATATACATACTCACCTTTTCTCTCAAAGCTCTCTTCTCTGAGGAAACAGACAAGGGCCAGGAATTTAGTGACTTCTTTCAGGTACATCACTGTTGTATTGTTCAGGTGGATGATGGCCATAGATTCTTTATCATAGGGAGACCCAGCCTCATCACCACGCAAACTGATTATAGGAAGAAAAGAGGTGAAGTATGTGAAAACAGCTTAATTAGATGCTCTAATCCAAATTAATTTAACTACATTTTATTCACACTCAGCACCCACTATCATAAACTGCTGTCTTGAGTTTCCTCTTTACAAGCTCCTTTATAGGTCTAAAACAGGGTGTTCAATTATAGACTGTAGCCAATCTGTAGTTGCACAGTCAGCCTTCCCTTCCCAGCATTCATGAATGTTCAGTACCTTACACAGGACCACTGTTGACAGGACACGCCACTTTTCATGCAGCTATTGAAGCTAAAAGAGCAGAGACACCTGAAATCACATGTGTCGGAGCACTTTAAATTTCTGAATGATAAGAGAAATGCTGCACCGTTTAGAATAAGACATCAGTATAAACGAACAACAAGTGTGAAATACCATCTCAAACGTCCAAGACTAAGAGTGGGTCACCATATCCAGCCAATAGCGGCTCTGTTGTCAAAAACCGACCACTAACGAAGGGTTAGAAGATGACAAACACGAATCAACAGATGGTCTGCAGTGTCCAACTGTACGCCAGCAAGGTGGTACTACAGTGGAGGATGGCATAAAGTACACAGTATTTTATACAACAGTAGTTGTTCCAAAGCAGTCCAGCCCCCCATTGAGCATCAGAGACAGTGGCACTCCCTAAGAAACTCCCTAAGAGCATGAGGAAGAAACACTGAGAAGAACAAAGACTCAAAGGAAGTACCTAGCCTCCTCTGCTAAGTCACTGTACAGTGGAGTATGTGACTACACACTTTCCTGTCATACAGCATTTGTGCACACTTCTCTTAAGCTTGTGCCTTTCACCTTGAATTTAAGTAAGGATGATAGTCCATAAGAGTGTGTAAATCCGCTTTTGGACTATCAGAGATGTGCCTTAACCATTGCAGCGTGAACACAGCCGTGGCAGAACAGATGCCGGATCACATCATAATTATCTAAACGAACAGAAGCCTTAACTTAATCTCACGCATTTACAAGCACCAAATACACAGCTGCAAAAAGTTGGGCTTTGATATTAGAATCATGCACACACCATGTTGAAAAGCAAAAGGAAAATTCTTAAGGCAAAGACTTCAACCACATTAAACTGAGATACAAATGAATAATTCATAATGGGAAGCTTAATGCACTAAGCAAAGAGAGCACAGCAAACTCTGCATATGTAAGTAACTCATTAGCTAAATGACTGAAAATGAGGTAGTTGCTGAATTTAAACACCCCAGCTGTTTGTCAATAAGACAGCATTAGCCTACTAGAGTCAAAAAAATATATGACTGTTTAAAAATGCTGTATTAAAAGCTATTCAGCAGTTGTTATGCCTCCCAACATTAGGTGGAGTCTCATATCACAGTGTAGCAAACTGAACGTGATCATGCTCCTCGGCTTGGTGCGTTCGACTGAGGCCACATTTGGCAGGGTTAAACGTTCTGCCTCGTCAACTGATGCTGTGCAGGGGTAAGATAAGATAACACAATCACGATAAATTACATCATGATAAGCTTTCCTGAGCATACTGAGAATATTATCAGTAGTTTTCTAAAAAATTATCTATGCAGCAATATATCACAGTTCATTAGCGACACATGAATCAATATAGTAACTGCCGTATTGATATATATTTATGCATCAATTTTTACAGAGTGTGTAGGCATGAGCGAAACTGATGCTGCACTCTAATCTGAAAGTGTGATATTAATAACATCCAGCTGTGCTATATTCAGTCTTCATTATTATTTGTATAAAGGCCATGTTGGATAAGGCTTTTCATTCCGACCCATGCCGCACCACAAGCATCAGCAAAAGCAAACATTACTGATTAATGTTGCTCACTGTACATTTATTGTCAACAAATTTTAACAATTAAAATTTACATTAATTATATTACCATTTTCCAAGAACTGCTTATTTATTCATTATTATTGAAGTAATTTCCCTTTGGGATCTGCAATTTCCCAAACCACACCACCAAATACACCACACCAAAAATGTGTGTTGGGTATGTTGCATCATTGTATTGCATCATGTTATGACACTACTAAGTATTGTAATGTGCAGCTGCAGCCAGTATCCAGCCCTAATTGTCAGAGTACTGACCAACGGCATGTTTCATTAAAAAAAAAAAAAAAAAAAGACATTAAAAAAAAGCTCCAATGTGCCATAGCTGGATAGGGAGCTATGTTCTCATGAGACTGTAATTTCAAATCTTCTAAAGAGCATAACAGACAGCATAACTGGCCCTGCTTTACTGGATGTAGAACTGACATTTTGGTCTGAATATAGGCCAATAACAATGTGCCCAAACCTGACCGTACCACTAGCACCAAGTTTAGCATCTGAATGGTGTAAAGTTACCTACTGACAGTGGCACCTGTCATCAGATCGTCAATAAACAAAATAACAAAGAAAGTACACATTCCACTGCTTTACCAATGAAAAGTGAAAGTGATCATCCACCTCCTGAGTCATTGCACGTGTTTTTATGAACAACTTTTTAACCATATACCACACCTTGGTGTGTAAATTTCTAATGTGAAGTTAATATAATGCTAAACACAATAAGTGGCATCACTTAATATCATTTATCCAAAGAGGATGGAAAGGGTGGACAGCTTTTCAGTAGGGGTGGTTTGTGTTGTCTTTCTTATTGATCAGAGGAATGGCACTTCCTCGCATCTCCCCTCTGTGCTCTTGTTATGAGAAACCGGAGCATGAAATTGAAACCCAGTCCAAACCCTACAAGTATATGAGGAATGATCTCCAGATCACTCAACCAAAAAGAATGCTGGCATTAACAGTTTTTAATGGGATTTTTTTATGATGTGGCAATGCAGGCACACTGCGTCTGTTCCAGCTTATCAAAATATCTTGACGCGTATCGTGAATTGCAAAAACGTCTCTGAAAGTAATATTTGGGACATATCGCCCACCCCTAACGCTGAGACTCATCTGCTCAGCAGGCCACTGTGGGCAGACAGCTGCCTTGCCCCGGGTCAAGCCCGCATGCCTGCACCTACGCACGCTTCTGTCCTGCTCTGTCTAGTGCACTCTGGGTCACTGGAGCTGGAGGTGCCTCCCTCTGCCCTTCTGTTTACAGCTATACTTTGCACAGCCCTGGGGAACACACTGCTAATCCCTGTTAGCTCAAAAAAGGCCAGAGAAGAAAAAAAAGAAACACTGTACACCATTCCATTCACATCTACTTTCACATTCATTATTCAACTGTGGGCGAGTGGATTTAGCTTGCTGTTTTACCACTCATTTTCATCTTTGAAGAATACCAAATTCTGTTTTTGGCATAGGGAGAAGTGTGGAGAAATGCATTTTGGATTTTATGTTAAGTGGAGAGTTAAGGCTAGAATTTCAGATTCACTCCTTATCACAGAAACAATTAACCCTATATTTTGTAAGAAATTCTGTTGCATTGAATTCTCAGCAAAAAATTGCTCAGATGCTCCATGGTCTGAAGAGTGCAGAGAAGCCAAAACTCAGACCAAGCAAAAGTATCGTTTATTGCACTGAAATACAACTCAAGAAAAAGCACCTTACCAAAAAAACACCTGGGTAGAAGTACAAAAGTAGCAGTTTAAAAAACTACTGAAGTACCCAGAAGCATACAGAACTGCAGAGGAGCTTCTATGTGCTCAGCATCTATCAGCAGAGGAACTGAAGTTTATTGTGCTTTCTTCTTCTCTTTTTTGGATCCATTTGGTCTAAAATTAAATGATAAGGTTCAAGGAGGTGTGACCATCCAAAAGCAACACGGATGAATGAAAAAAGGATGAGTAACTAGATGTTAATGATTCAAATGTAAGTGCATTCCTTTCCTTTACAAACAAATGTAAAAATCCCGCCAAATTTTACTTCAGTACACCCCACCTCTGGACTTTTACCAGTCAGTTCACTACATAGCAAAAACACTACATAGTGAAGAATAAAAGAGTGAAAAGAGTGAACCATTCCAAACAAAGCTTTTTTTTTTTCTTCTTCTTTTTTTTTGAAAGACTCTGCGCAGCGAGGCCCCAAAAAGCAGATCTGCCAGTTGCAGTGATTGCTGATTGGTGCTTTAGGAGGTCAGTGAAGTTTCCACAGTAAAGGCCACTCACCCGTAGATACAGGAGATGTCAATGACCACATCAATCATGTCACAGCACAGCTCATACGTCTGCATGTCTACTGGACTACTGTCAGTGGCGATGTAAATCTTGCTGACCACATCAAACAGAAAAGCCTTTTCGATCCCTGAATTCTGCAATGCAGAAGGATGAGTTAGAGGTTAAACAGTCCTCTTATTACCACAAAGAAATGAAGTGTGTTCTGGATCAACAATATATCAAATAACTGTTTGAAATGAAAACGCGTTACGTAATCCAGGAGGTGCATATAATAATCGCGGGTATAATACATTTTCTCATTAGCAAATGCACTGTTGGTAAAGACGTTTGCTCTAGAGTGACTAACATGGCAGAGGCGACACTGCAACGTGGAAACTCCATTTAGTCCAATACAAATTGTGTTGCGTGCGTTCTGTAACACAAATGCTTTTTCCTTCTGCATCTGTTGCTTAACATCCTTTCTCCTAAAAATTTCAAAGATCTTGTACATACATGAACACAGGCAATGGTCATTCCTCGTGAATTCATTAGTGACTCACTGCTGCCATCAACTGGCTGATTTAAAAGAGTGCTCTAATTTATTTACATATATTCCGGATATAAATAAAAATACCACGAAACAGAAGATAAAACATGCAAATTGGTCTGTGTCATTGTTACTGTCTCAAGCCATCTTCCCTATCTTCCATTAAATTTCATATTAAAACATTCTGACCACCATAGTGCACATAAAAATTATTCCTGGTTCACAGTGCGGGCACGGGTTCCGAGCTGTCTGTGTGGCCGACTGCTTTTTTTACATGTGTTAATAATACATATTACCATATGCATGAAGTCCCAGCACCCATGGCCAAGAGCCAGAATAATCTCAAAACATCTCATACAGACATAGAGCTAAGAAGTAGATCCAAACACACACTTCCCAAATCATTTCACAATATTGGTCAAAAACATGTACCACTGAATGCGTGTTTGATTTACAAACCTTTATCCCAAATATACAGTCATTTTCAAAAGTTTGAGCTCCCTTGGTCAAACGACATGCTTTGTTGATTTGCGAAGCGAAAGTAAGTCCTTCCCAGACAACATTAAATAGAAAACAAATAAACTAAAACTCCGATAAATTAACAGAAAAATATTTAATTTAAAAACTCAATATTATCATCACTTCTGCCTCATCACAGCTATTGAAGTAAGCAAAAATCCAGACAGACTCATCTGTCTCGTTATCTGACACAGTGTTGACATGAACTTAAAGCATAATGTAATATTTCTCATTATGTAATATTTTATTTTTTATCAAACAAACATTGAAATTGTGCTCAACTATGAAATGTAAATAGAATTATTTTTAAGGGTAGTATTGAGAACAAGTATTTGAACATTCACTAAGAAACACCAAGTTTTTGAAAGTAGTCAATTGTGTGGTGCTGTAGCCCTCCAGGACTGCAGCCGGAGAAGCCTGATATGGATTGCCCTTACCTATCCGAAAGAATAGAAAGAGAGTTTGTTTCATCACTCACAGATATAAAAATGTTGAGAAGATTTTCCAGGGTTGGCAGTTGTGGAATGAGCTTCTGAACAACTTTACTGAAGGCTTCAAAGATGGAGTGATCGTAGATGCTTGTCAGGTAGAAACTGCAATGACAGATCATATAGTCTTCAGTTAATAAAAAAAAATAAATAATATGAGTCCACTCCAGCTTTGGAGGAGCTCTCGCAATAGATAGTGTTCACAAAGCAACTCAGAAGAAGAATGATCACTTTCAATGACTAGAATCACCATTTTACCTTAAATAAGCACACATAATCTGAGACACGTTGTGAAATCCAAGCAGTGTACTGGAAAACAAAGTAATAAGTCACTTTTGTCTGTGCACTACTAGTTAGTGAGCATCGTTAGGCATGCGTAGAGCAAATTTCATTATCCCTGTCAAATCCAATGTCTCAGCGGTGAGTTTTTGTAGTAAAATCTTCATTATATAAAAGTTCCATGCTGTCTTTATTGTTTGATGCACTTTAGTTTCTATGTGAGTGTCATCAATCTGTCATCAATAAAAACCATAAAAAGACCCTTGCAGCTTGTGACACAAACAAAATAAAATATAATTTTATTTTTTTTTAGCTTTCCTTTACATGTCAAATGTAAGAACAGCATTTCAACATCTCATTATTAATCAAGAAGAATTCATTTTTTGCACTGATTTTTAAGAATTACCTATGCCAATATCACTGTAGTTTATTTATCAAGTGGCTTACCACTTTTATAAAACTGCAACAAAAAACACAATGTGATCAAATACACCAATGTACAATAAATTATTAATGATAATCAATGTAAACAATTATTAGTTACAATTATTAGTAAGTACTAAATAATGTCATTTCTTTATTACCAACAAAACAGTCAATGTCCATTTTATATCAAACAGTGCAATGGTTTTAATACTTGCGACATGAATACAGAATAAAACTAATATCATATGTGTGTATACTGAGTGTTTCACAACAGCTTTGAAAGCAACTCAACCAATCCAATCAAATTTTAAAACCAGAATCTGGTTTTACAACCCACCTTAAATGTATCCGCTCTAAGCCAGCGTCTGCCAGGTCATCATTGGCCCGTTTGTGGATGTCCCTCTGTTTCTCAATCTTGTGGTCATCTGACAGCCCATCTACTTTATGGATAAACACCTCAAAGTTGATGTCTGGGTTGACTTTGTAGGCCCGAGTGACAGTGAGATGAAGCCTGCTCAGAGCCTCCACGTAGTCATCCTTAACAATGAACATATAAAAAATGATTATTATTACAGTTCTTTAACATACTCAACATAGTCCCTTAACAGTAGCCAATGGCTGCCAAGCAACATTATGGTCAAAGATTATTCCTTAAGAACTACATTTAGTGATAGAACAATAGTCATAATACAAAATTTATATGTGAAAGTTCCTCTGTCGCCACTGCCATTACTTTGTGTGAAACGTGTTTTATAAAAGCAGACAGCTAAGGATAAAGCAGCAGAATGAAAAATATGGAAACAGACAGCTCACCCACAAATAACCATGGGTACAAGCTTCTGTTCAAATACTGCAGTAACAACAGAAATACAAGCTGAAGCACAGCAGTTTATTAACCACAGTTATTACGGGTAAAAAAAGCATGCTGTATATTAATTATTTCTGACTCAAAGCTGCTTGAAACAAGTGAAGACATTCTATGGAAAGTATTTTATAATTATTTGAATTCGATGAAGTTATTGCGTATACGCTCTTGCAAAACGTTCAAAATGTGCAGACTCAAGTTAAACACAGTATACAAATCAAACATAGCATAATTAATTAAGTAGGCAACTATCTAAATACTTGTGTATTTATGTAATCTATTTTTAAATACTATAATAAAACAATAGTAGTAACTGGTTTTCAAAGGGTTAAGGTCTTGGTCCACGATCATTGCTTGAAAAAGCAAAAATCCACACTGTGTTAATGATTTAGGTGTCCTACTCCAAAGATATTCTCACTACAGGACAATCACCTGTGAGTCAATAACGAAGATGAGCGCTCCTGTTCCCCGGAATATCATCTCGTAGTCAAACGTGGGGTCGAAGAAATCAATCTGACCAGGAAAGTCCCAGATCTGAAAGCTGACAAAAGAGCTGTTGGAGACATCTTCCCGGCAAATCTTGTTAGTGCTCTCTAGAAAAAGAGTCTCATTTGGGGACATCTTGTGGAACACCACTTTCTGGATGGAGGATTTGCCACTGCGCCGTAAACCCATCAGCAAGATCCGAGGCTTTACCTCACCGCTGAAAGGGTCTCTGAAACCCAAGACTGCACAAAGACAAGCAGAACAGAAGAGAAAACATTTTCTTCATTACTTGAGAGAGGAATTCCCTTTCATGTCTTCACATCCCTTGGGCAAGGCTTGAGGTACAAGTTTAATCCCAGTGAAATACATTTTAAACACTGTCCTTCTAATTTCATGTCAAAGTCTGTAAACGTTTCTCTAATTTCTGTAAATTGTTTAATGTGTATTAGTTTAAAGTAAATTTGTAAGAGTATTAAGATGCAGACTAATTGAATACAATCTTTACTTGTGTGTCTTAAGTGTGACCTAGAACGCACATGTTTAATGAGAGCCTCATGTGTGAGATACGCAGTTTCTTTAGTTGAAAAGGCAACGAAAGGTTAATATGACTGTGCATAAACTACAGCATGCAAGAGAAGATTTACTTCATATTAGCGAAATGGTTTGTGACATGCAGTTTTCTGTACCAATAAAATTCCAGATCATGAGTTTTCAGATATATCACAGTGTCAGATGACACTTAGTAGACTCTACTAAAAAGTGTTACAAACCTTACCATTTAAAAAAAAAAATGGTACTTTGAATTTACATGATTAAATGCGTTCATGGGCTGCACACTAATAATAAAACAATAACAATAATAATTATTAGTAGTAGTAGTAGTAGTAGTTGTAGAAGCAGCAGTAGTAGTAGTAGTAGTAGTAGTAGCAGTAGTTGAAGCAGCAGCAGCACTAGAAGCAGCAGCAGTAAAAGCAGCAGCAGCAGTAGAAGTAGCAGCAGCAGTAGAAGCAGAAGTAGTAGTAGTAGTAGTAGTAGTAGAAGCAGCAGCAGCAGCAGCAGCAGTAGCAGTAGTAGTAGAAGCAGCAGCAGCAGAAGTAGCAGTAGAAGCAGCAGCAGCATCAGTAGTAGTAGCAGTAGAAGCAGCAGTAGTAGCAGCAGCACCAGTAGTAGCAGCAGCAGCAGCAGCAGCAGCAGTAGAAGAAGCAGCAGTAGAAGCAGCAGCAGCAGTAGAAGCAGCAGCAGCAGCAGCAGCAGTAGAAGCAGCAGCAGTAGAAGCAGCAGCAGCAGCAGTAGAGGCAGCAGCAGCAGTAGAGGCAGCAGCAGCAGTAGAGGCAGCAGCAGCAGTAGAACAATAACAATAATAATTATTATTAGTAGTAGTAGTAGTTGTAGAAGCAGCAGTAGTAGTAGTAGTAGTAGTAGTAGTAGTAGTAGCAGTAGTTGAAGCAGCAGCAGCACTAGAAGCAGCAGCAGCAGTAGAAGTAGCAGCAGCAGTAGAAGTAGCAGCAGCAGTAGAAGCAGAAGTAGTAGTAGTAGTAGTAGCAGCAGTAGAAGCAGAAGTAGTAGTAGTAG
>JBBPCZ010037710.1:0-13476 GCA_037974445.1 Brycinus macrolepidotus
TCAATTTTGTTTTTGTGATTCTTAATTTGTTTTTGTGATTCTTCTTTTGTTTTTGTGATTCTTAATTTGTTTTTGTGTTTAGTAATTTGTTGGTGTGGTTTGCACTTCAGGGCCACCGTACTTTTGGCACCTTTATGTTTAAGAGAATAAGCACATCTGGTTCAACACTATTCATACCATCTTCCTTTTGAACCTTGAATAATTTGCAAAGCTAGGGGGAGGGGGGAAACGACTGTATACCACATGGACATGTATACAATATATGCAGCTCATGAATATATGCATATAAAATAGATGTAGTCCACTGCATATCCTCCACATCTACAAGAAACCACACTTTTTTCTATAAATATGCATTAATAGAGTAATGTAATACCTCTCTTGCCATGCTTTCAAATTCTAGACAACCTAGGAGCTATGTGCTTTTTGTGTGGTTTAACTGCATACTCTTTGTGGAGCCCTTATATTGTTTAAATATTAGCGATGTAGCATCAATATGCTTTGCACATTTTCCACCATGTACCAGTTCTCCTTTGCGGTTGCCACATAGATGTTAGAAGTGGGATTAGCAAAACTAGCTTAAAGTAGTGAAAGGACTCAATTTGAGACACTGACCTAACCAACGGCTGGTTTCAGAAGGGGCAAAGTGAAGTGTAATGGACAGTCAACAACCCGATACAGCATGTACTCAAAGACAACTTGGGCGTTAATGACCTGGGTGAAAGCTGAGCAGAGCTGAACGAACCAGCATGGCTCCAAGCCTGCAGGAGCTGGGGTAATCCATCTGCCTAGCTACAATGGGGAAAAGCCCCTGGGAGCTCTACAAGTTCTGGATATAGTAGAAAAAATGTATGGGTGGTCTGCAGAGGTAACAGGCACATAGTTAAGCCTGGCATTAAAAAGCATTGCTGGTTCCCTGAGGTGGAACAGGGGAACGACATCAGCTGAACCCCAGTCCCCCCAGCCCCCTCAGGCCAATTAAAGCTTCTGCTGAGCTAGCATAGTGGAAGAAGGGAGAAGTTGGGGGTGTTAGAAGCTGATCCATGCACTTTGATGAGGTTTACTCATAGAAGTGTATGTTTCTGCTTATTTCCCCAGGTGGGGCATGGACACAACTTGCGGATATCATATGCTATCGAGGTGGTCAATTGCCACATTTTGGTTGACCCTTTCCATCCTCTGCCCTTTAGTGCTCCCAGACAGGGACATAAGAGTCCCAGCAGGTTGAACAGCTTTGCAAGCATGAGTGCTGGCTAATCCTCATTTGAGACCAAGTAGTATGAAAGGCAAGACTTTTCATATGAGCCAAGCTGAGATCCAGTTCAACCAAACAGGCCAGAGGCAACGGAATGGAAAGAAAACTGATGCAGCAGAGGTCAACCAGGCTGGGGAGTGAGTTCACTCCTGTTTTCTTTGAGAGAATCTCCTGACCTGGCACGTTACATGTACACCAGATTGGTCCAACACCATATTAACACTGGCACGGTGACAACATGTTTCCCCCTGGCAAAGAGGGAAACAGTGGAGGTTGTCCAGCTATGGCATGTTCCAAGCAGCCTTGAGCAGTTGTAGAGTTCTGAAGGTTTTGTACTGGAACTGGAATTGGAAGTCCCTGACCTCATAAATGCTCTACATAATGAATGGGCACAAATTTCCACAGAAACTCCAAAATCTTGTGGAAAGGCTTCCAAGAAGAGTGTCTCCACTTCCTTGGTGCTGGCTTTCCCTGAGCGGGGTACCCCTTTCATCGTTGACACAAACACCAGCAGCAATAGGAGGAAGTAGGAGTGTGCCACCTTTTTTCATATTTTTGTCATATTCATGACATGACAAACCTCTGTCATGTCATGAATATCTCAAAAGAATAATTAATATGTGTCAGAAGACTGCGTTGTTCTGAAATCTGTTTCAATTTATGCCCACCTCCTTCATAAAACCTCCCTGTTCGTAACTCTCACTGTAACAAATGCCCCTCACAGGAAAAATCAGATATTAGATCATTTCTATTATATTTCATATAAATCTCAAAAATGGACTCATTTCAGTTAATCAGATCACCAGCTATTTAGCAGGTAATCAGATCACCTCAAAATATGTTCACATAATGAACAAATTCTTCAAATGATCTAATTCAAAGAACAAACATGCTAAAGCATGAACGTCTTGATGTTCATTTTCCAATGCCAATTCCCAGTGTTATTGCTTCATTTGACACGCTGAGGAACATTATGAACAAATTCGCTTCATACAAAGCGTATAATGAAGCGCGGACAGAAGCCCATCAAAATCAAGCTTTTTTTCTATTTCATCTTTTCAATTTAATAATTTATTTCCTTGAACTTTTATTTATGATATCTGTGCAGTGATGCTTTCCTACCTTGAGAAATGAAGACTGATTTATGATCCACCAAGGTAAGATAAATATTAAATAAATAAATAAACAAACCTGTTATCTGCTGTCCTACCATTATTAAAATCTTAATCAAAGTGAGGGAGCGACATAGAGCAAGAAAAGGAGGGTGCTGTACTGCAGCAGTTTATTTCGGAGACACTTTTCGAACAGATGCTCACAACGTAGTTCATTCTAGTTCAGAACGCAACATGCTGTATGACTCATAGGGTGCTGTATGGAATAGCATAGTCAAAAACAGCGTAGCAGGTAACTGTTGCGCTGCTTTTTGTCCTGTTCTAACAGGTAAATATATCTTAAAAACACATACACAGCACTGGCAACTTTCAATTTCCCTGGACGCACTGAGCTGGCATTGATGCTTCGTGACACAATGTATAAACAGCCTCCTGCTGCTGGCCTTGCTGGGTAAAGAAAGCCGCACAAGGCTTTGTAGAAGATGGTGACATCATTGAACAACGAAGCGGGTACATTAATCCTTCTAGGACTAATGGTACCTTGGTGAAGATTACTAAAAAAAAGAGGCCTTGAAAAGAGAAGTTGGGTTTTTTTTTTCACAAAAGTTATTCTTTAGCCTGATCAGCCAGACTGTGTGAGAGCTTTTTTCCCACAAGTCATTAGACTCCTCAACACACTGCCTGGGCCCCCACCACCACCACACAAACACACCTGAGCTGTGAACTGACTCAACTTTCCACTTCGAACTTTCCACATCACTTCTTTTATAATGCACATGCAGCTACAGGAAAAAATGTTACACTTGTTCTTGGACACTGTCTCCGAGTTTCTGTTTTTTTCACAGATTGACAGTATATTTGTTTATTTTGAACCACTGCTGATCTTTTCCACATATAAAGCACACAATTACATTCCAGTACTGAAGGTTAAAAATGACCTTGTACCATATTGCACATCCTTGTACCAAACTGCACGTTTCTACTTATAGTTTAGAGTTTATATTTATAGTTTATTTAAATATGTTTACCCCATGTCCTTGTAGCCTTTAAAATCTGGAGTCACACCATCTGGTCTCACTGTACACATGTATATAGCTGAGATGAAAGTTCACTTTGACTTTGACTTTGACTTTAAAATTTGGAATGAAATGTAAATCTATTTTCTGAAAGCTTTAGGAACTGTATAGGTTTTAGGAAGTGTAAAAACAAGTATGAAGAGGGATGTACTTAAAGAATAAAAGTCCCTGTAGTTATTACAAGTCGCTTATCTGAACACCCTCCTAGAAAGTATGGAATGGTTCTACACAGCTTTCATTGGTGCTGCCTTGCAGGTCTCCAAAGGAAACAAACAGCATCTTCATTCCTTATTTCTCATTTTCGTTACCATTCAAATGATTTGTAAGGTCTTAGATTTAGGCTAAGCACATTTTTTGGATTTTTTTTTTTTTGCTTTACTTCATCTCACTAAATTTAAACTCTTTAAATTCATCTCACTTTTTGTCATTTAAGTTGTTCGGTGATTCAGGCCATCCACACATTGTTATTCCTCTATTGTCTTCATTACATTGTCATCACGAGTGTGTGATTATGTCCATCAGAAGCATGCACATTTCTTCAGTCTTATGATTGCTTGAAGATGTGGCAAGCAATCATCTCGTTATGTATGACATCACAGACATAAATAACAAACAACAGTTATGCGAACACACAAGCAAAATGAGATGAAGCATTGGTGAAAACTAAATGTTACCTTTCTGCAATCAGGCAATGGCTTCAAAAATTACTTCAATAGTAAATGGGAAGTTCATTTCTTATTTCCAGCCTCAAGACAGAAATTAATATGTTTACAACAATGGGAAATCTGATGATTTATCATTTCAATGTGTGTATTTATACTCACCTAAATAGTTCCTGTCCTGCACATACAGTTCAAGTAAAAACCTTTAATTGATGAAAGTTCTTTAAACTTTGCACTCACACATCACATTTAAAAAAGTGGCCCATCTATTTAAATGTTGGCCCAATCGTCACAAGATCATAAGCTTGAACCCCACTGATCTAACAACCAATACTCAAAGTAGCTAAGTGGGTGTAAATGGACTTTCCCTCTGACCATTACTCACGTGATGCTAGCCAGTGTGGCTGTATGTTAGCTAACAAAACAGAATCAGTGGTTAGTGTTACCCTCAAAGTGCACTGAGCTTTCCAATAACTGACTGGCCACCCAGGGTCATAAATACCATTGATTACAAACACCAGGTCCAGAAACTGGACTCAAGGTCTAAAATAAAGACTTCAGTTCTATGGCATTGCTCCAAAAAAGTTCAAGAAGCCAAGCCATCTCCAATTACACTGTGGAATTGCATCACCAGGTCTCAACACAATGGTAAGACATTCTTTTGTCAACAAGAAATCTGGAAGGTTTGCCTCAAATAACCAGACCACCAATATGAGTACATGACATTTGTCAGGAGTAACCAGTAATATCCAATCCAAAATCTTCTAATAAAAAACATTCATATACAAACACAAAAAGGACTTATAGAGCAGCATTACCACATTTTCGTGGTGGCTGTATCAGACTGATGAGTTTGTTGAACTGGGCTACCAACAGAAGTACCATAGACTCAAGATATCCAGAGATGAACTGCAAATATATGGTCTCAGATCCTCTGTGTGTTCTCCCATTTCATCAAAAATTTAAGTATCTTGAGACTTTTCACAAGTCATAATAAATGTGTTGACTGTGTGGGGTTAGTTTCAGTTTGGATTTTATGATCAGTAAGGATCAGAATGATCTGTCTATTTGAGATCCAGGGCTATTCATAAAACTATCAGTGCTGTAGTCTCAGATGGCCAGGCCTAATGACGCCCTTGATACACAGCACTGAGCAAAGTGCATATGAAATAGCGAAGTGTGTGTTATTGGGTGCCTCCAGGCAGGCCACACATGCACAACGCTCCACGATGAAAGTTCATGGGGAGCTGTCAGAGGAAGGCAGCAGTAATTACAAATGAGCTCCATCTCGCAATAGGTGGGTCTTGAGCGTGACATTTTGGAGCATGAGGGGAGATCGCCAAGCAAGAGGTCATATCTGAGCCTCCCCCACTGCAAAACCCATCTCTCTCCCTTCACCTCACTGCACAGGAGGGAACTCCAGGGCTCAGCTTGGCTTAGACACAGCTGTTGAGGAAAATGACTCATATCTGGCACTGGGGCATGGTATTTTGCCTTAGGTCTATTCAAGAAAATTGGCAGTCCACAATCTCTGTGTTTGGGTTACAGAGAGAGAGAGAGAGAGAGAGAGAGAGAGAGAGAGAGAGAGAGAGAGAGAGAGCATTTATATAAACATAGATGTGGGTAAAACTTTATAATACTGTTTCATAGGTAATGGGTAACTATGCAGGAATGAATGAGTAGTGCTGCATTAACTTCCAGATTATTAACTACTAAGGAGTTTTGATTAGTTACTCTAAAGGTAACTGATTATTAGAGTAGTTAAGTACTAAACAGGAACTACTACAGATTACTATGGGTTATTTATAATAACTACTTGTTCATTAGTGGTCTAATGAACATTAACTCTTTTCTTGATTGTCCTTACACACCACCTGCTAAACTCATCACCTAAACGAGCTTTTTCCAACACTTATTTCAACAGTGCCTAAAACCATGTTTTTATCTTTATTAATATTAACACAAAAAGACAACCTTAGTGGCTTCACACCACACTGTACTCAATGGTGTCGCTCCTGTGGTTTTTAATTACCGATCTTAAGTGTCTTCATATTTGATAGTATGAACCACAAACAGGACACTGGCAAAAATGCAAGTGTCTAGAATATTTTTGCTTAACTCACTGTTTTTTGCTGTATGTGTGCCAGTGCTGTTTCTTCCAAATACCCTAAGACATGATCAGTCAGAGATGGCTTACAGAAATGCATGGGTTACTCTAAGCTGTGGCCTTCCTTGATATTTTTGTAGATCCTCTACAAAAAATATGAGCAAATGAATAAGTTAAAAGAAGTTTAAATGATAAAGTGAATTCCATAGTAACTTGTTACTAATGAATGAGGTGTTACTGTGTTCTAGAGTTAATAATGAGGAATTAATAGTGAACAAGAACAGCAAAAGAAAAAAAGAAATCCACACTTCTTGCAGTGGATAATTTGCAAATATCCTTTTTTCATTATATCACAAGCAGTGCTACGTGTATATGATCAAATAGCTTCTGACAATGTATTGCAGCCATGGTCACCAGAGCCACAGAAGCAACTGGGCAGGACACTTACTTCAGAAAATAAAATAAAAATAATAATTATTATTATTGTTATTATTTCTAAACTGCTCAGAACAATGACCTACAGGAACAGATAGAAAACGTCAAAGTAAGTGGCAGTCAAAATCTCCACTTCAGCCATGAGATGGGACATTTCCCAAACAGTGACATTTCCCAAACATATGAATTCGTGTTCATGGAGACTCATAGAGAGTTTAAGAATACTTGGTTTGCTCCATTGATTGTTTCTATGTGTATCTAATTCTCTCAGTGGATCAATATCCTGTATTGTATAGCAAGATTGAGAGCATAATTCATTATTCCTTTTAAGCTCAGATTTACATTGAAGAAAATCCTAATTTTTAATATAGCCAAGTGTCACACTGGACAACAATGGAACAAATTATGCAACGTGTTAATGTTAATTGCAATGATAAAAAAATGAGACAATGAAACAATAGGGAAATGTCTGAATGAATTATAAGTTAAAGATTGAAATAAAATAACCAAAAGTAAGCGAAACTAATAAAACATTAAAAAGTAGATTAAGAAAATTAAGAAAAGAGTCAGAAACAGTTAACACAGTTACAAACAAATTCATCGACAGTAAAAGTTTAAAAACCTGAGGAGGAACAAATAAATCAAGCATTAATGTGTTTTGTACCATACTGTACCATATCTGGTGCTTTAGTGCCAAAAAATCTGCAGGACAGTGAGTTTAACTTTGTGCAGATAGAGAGTGCCAACATACAGTACATAAGGGTGAGCAAGTCTCCTGTAATTAACGGTAGAGCAGAGTGGTATGCAGAGTCCAGAGCCTAGCTGAGACAGTTCTGTACAGCACGATGTCATAATCAAGGACAGACAGTTCCGTACATAACTATAATCAAAGGCAGACAGGGAAGTTGTTTCCTGCTGTGCACTGGGACACAAACCTCGTTTTTTTATAAGAAGCTGAGTTTCTGTCTCAAAATTCAAACTCTGACACATGCATTAGACATGATTCAGAGTGTGAACACCCAACCCCACCCCCAACCAAGGCACCTGTATACAAGATCAGAGGCCGAGTATTGATTAAGATATATGGAGAGAGAGCGGAGGGGCGAGTCTCCTTGAAATTCAATTGGGAGAAAGAGTCTCCAAGTGAGCATTGTGACGTCAGAGCCAAAACCAGAGCTAAAAGCAGCCACAGCGCAAACTACAGAGATGGCAGGTTCATGAACAACCTTTAAATACACTAAAGCACAGGTCAGGTCTTTGTTGTGGTTTATTACAAATAATCAGCCCGTGAACACGTGTTTAGCACTGCTATTAAGTCTCCAAGCCGCTGGTCTGCTCTGTAAGTCGATTTGAGGCCCTATCTTAATTTTTCTGGGTGAAAATATATTCATATTGAGGACATTAAAGTGTGGTAGTGTGATAGTTTAAGTTAGCCAGCAGTTTTTCTGTTGAACAGATTTTTTTTCTCTGATTCTCTGAGCTCTTTCTCTCTAAGGCCATGCATTCTAGTAATAATTTGTTATTACATTAGCATTTCATCAGTAAGAAAGCTCTTCATAATTAGTGATGGAGAAGACATTGTTTAGTAGGGCACTTCCAAAAGAAATACCCTACTAAACAAGTAAATGCCAAATAATCTTATGGATGCTCATGCTAACGGATGTCTTTATTCCTTATGGATGCCTATTCAAGTATAGTTCATCCCATAAAAAGTTGACTTGCATATTAGTTGGGCCACTTTGTGAATTTAAATGAATAATTGTTTGCTGTTTAATAATCCTCATGTAAACTGATTTTGGAATTTCTCTTTAGTGTTCTTGGACTTAAGACGGTAACCCACAATGGCCCGACCAGCATCTTAAACTGGAAAATGATGATGAAGTAGTTCATCCTTGGACTCGAAGTAATCCAAGAGTGGATCTCCTTCAAAAATTATATTTTAGCTTGATCAGTGGGCTTAGGCTCTGATATGAAGTCATTTTGCTCTTTCAATAGTTACATTTTAGAGAAAATTGTAATATTTCAAATCTAAATGTATGCTCTAATGCTTTTTTGCTTTGTTCTGGGTTCTTTCTGAAGAATGAAACACAAGCTGGTATAATGAAATGGCTTGCCAGCGAGTTTCATGAGTGGGTGGAAATTTACCCAAACCTCAGCCTTGTAGCTCCAGCTAGACTGATGTGATCTGTGAGAGAGATTATTCATTCAACAAAGAACAGGGTAGGCAAAGCCTTTAGTCATTCTTCCCTTGAGTAATGCCTATACCTTATTTAAACTCAAGTATATCAGGCTTAAGGGTTATCACTTGATAACCCGTCTGCACATACCCATAAATGAGCCAGAGTGCTTCCCCTATAAACAGGCGTTGGGAAAGGTTTAGGGCTTCTTCCTGCAGAAATGTACCTGTTGCTATCTGTCTCAGTTTGCTTCAATAAAATAAAGTTTAAATGTGTTGTCCTTAAACTGTAATTTGCTGCCATGACAGCAAACCACGTAAAGGCAGTCTATGTTACAGTCAATACATGAGATTACTTATTACATAACTTATGTGACTACATGATATAGATTTATGGTGAAAGACGCAAAGGTGAAAGAGGTCATTTCATCAGTAAAAAGAAATAGTGGCAAAGAGAATCATAAGGAGGTTTGGGGAATATGCTTATGCATTTGTTCAAAGAGAAACAGATGGTGTATAAGGAGGCTTGGGGACCTTAAGAAGCACAAAAATTTTGAATTGGTCAAACCCTTTCCAGCGTTTTAGTGATGTACAAAGCTTCGGACGTCATCAGTCTTTTGGAAAAGATCTTTCAGTACAAGCTTCAACACAATATTTTGAACCAGTATGCTTTGTGGAAATGAAGTTAGCTCTGGCAGCTCACTATTAAACATCCCACCACAACTGGTAATGTGTTATGGTTATTGTTAATTTACCAGCACCGTTGTGACCTATGACGTACGTGACTTATGGGGGTGCTTATGTTTGAGTAATTCCAGCGACTTACAAGAGTGGCTTGATTTATATGTATCACCTAAAGGTTCAATCAGGTAAGATAAGTGCGGCTACACATTTTACACCTCACAGGTCTCTACTCAGCCTGGGTCCTTAAGTGAGAGGGTGGGGCCACACTTTACTTTTGGTAGTTAAATACATTTAGAGTCAGAGCAGAGAAGTATCAGTACTTCAAATGTTCTTTTTCTATTGATGCCATTCACAATTTGATAGAAGAAGTAGATAATGAATATGAGTGTGTGTGTGTGTGTGTGTGTGTGTGTGTAAAGCATACAGTATGTTTGCTGTGTAGTAATGAAATTAAAATGCATGATAAAATATAATTCACCACAGTGTAAATTTAAATAAAATATGTTCTGTAGTTTTTGTGAAGATAGGCAGCATCTACTTTTGCAAAGCAGCTAAGTATGTTTTAATAAACTCTGTCATAGCTAAATCCATTTTTATGCATTTTACACTCTACAATATACTTTGCACAAACTGAAATATAATGATGGAGTACTAAAAAAAATGATGTTCTTAATGTAACAAAACTGTACTGTCATGCTAAATCAGCTGTGATGTTTCGTTTTCCCTTCAACCCATTCACAAAATGAAACATCCCAACAACCCATAATTAAAAAGTATGTTTAATTAGCTCCTGCAAAAAGTTTGATTAATTGCAAGGCACGGCAGAAATTTGTGTCACCCAGGCTCCTGCGTTCCCACTACCCACCGCTCAAGAAGCCTATCAAAAAATGACCTGGTCCCCGCTGAAAGTCACAGCATGACTAGCCCTTCAGCATTTTTTGTTTTGTTTTGTTTTGTTTTGTTTTGTTTATTTATTTATTTTTCATTCCACACGGAAATTTGCTGCTCCGTATTATATTTTATTCTTGTATTCACTCCAATCGCTTGATTTTCAAGATAGAGGAAATGGTTTCAGAGCCACTGTTCCAGAGTGGCAGTTTCACAATATCAGTTTCAGATCAGTGGCAATATAGGCAGCACAAATATTATTCATATTCCAGTTTTATATCACAAATTTATCGGAAGTCCACCTAACATGATGTTAATCAGCCTGACAGTCACTGACAGAATGCCACTGGTCCGGGCTGAATCTGCCATTGTAAAACTGCAGACATGAACGTGACCCCATTGAGTCGATCCAGTAACAATATAAAACAATAAAAAATGGTTTGCCTATGGAAAACTGTTTGAACTGTATTGAAAAACACCTCTATATAGTAGGCTGGCATGCAAAACGTCACCAAAAACCATATGAAGGTACGTTTCATTAAATTAGGTACATAGTATTAAATTAAACTCGAGCTGTTTCCCACAGTAGGCTACTACAGCTGAAATACATTGTGTCCTTCACACCATCACAAAGGATCCGCTGCTGCTGAAAATATACGAATCTCCTGTAAGTAGAAATCCTGGTTTTCTTGTTGTAAATGTTGAAATGTTCCTCTCTTCAGGAAAAATGCCATACTTGTAGTGAGAATAGTGCAAAATGGTGAGAAAATGAACTTCATGTCTGGTTTGTCTAAGTTTTTAATGCAGAGATTCTTAAAAGTAAAGTGAGGGAGGTTTTACAGAACATTTGTTATATCTTTTTATGTCATAATATTGTATGCTATATACATCACCATGGCTGGAATCTGGAATCAGCATTAACCTGTGTCATGAGTTAGGATGCTGTAGAACGTTTGCTGTTGGACATTTCAAAACTTCAGTGGAAAACAGTCAGTCATTCGCACACCCATGTGACACTCTGTGCTGAATAACTAGGTCCAGTTCGTATATACATATTGTCATCAAAGAGAACAAGAATCCTAAGACAAGAACATCCCCACCCCATGAAATCAACAATGATGAGCAACTCAACGTGCTGCAGTGATGACAGACTAAATGTACTGATGTCTCAACTCAAGAACATTATCTACAGCACATCATCCACATTCACCCTACTCCAGTGAAGCCAGCATCTTGGCAACCATTACGATAAGAGTCATTCCGTAGAGAGACGGTTATTCTCTTCACAGTCCTCTGGTTCGAGACATTGAAGAGAGTTCTCAATTATGAGTGTAGCTCCCGAAGGTTGATTTAGATTCTGAGGGATCACACAGATTCTGATAATAGGCAATTCATAGGGTGCTTTCAAATGATAAGCATTTTGCCTTCCAGCACATTGGCACTTTGCTCACTGCTGGACTTGAGCGGTGCTACATCATCAGTATACATGCACTGTAGATCAGCTTGCTTAAAACCATTGGCCTGACTGTTTTGAAAAACGTGTCTCAGTTTAGAACAAAAAGGGCTCTGACTGTGGTTTTTATGCCAAAAACAAAGAAAGAAAGGTGTCATACAACACACGTTATACACAACACTCATTGTCTCATTGGCTGTGCTTTGGAAATGTCACCAGCAAACTGGGTCACTGCTGAATTTGTGACATATCTGAAATATCCCATGCTCATGGTAGTGCACCTTCAAAAAAAGCTGCACCAATCCTTTCATAAAAAACAAAAAACAAAACATTGCATCACCAGTGCAAAGTGAATTTGCCACTTATCGTCTGAAAGCAATAACTTCAAATAAAAATGTACTATATGGAGAGCCCCAGCACCTTCAACACTGGATCAGGTTGTAAGAAAGAACAACAATGAGTTGGAATAGGAATCCTGTGCAGGCCTAATTTTAAGAACAAAATCACTAAAGCAACTGTTCATACTTGGTAATAACATCTCGAGAGACCTAATCATAAGTGGACAGTGAGATGTGTAACATTTACAGAACATTTGGCATTTCAATGGGTCTCAAAAAGGTCTCCAGCGACCACATGAAACTGAATCTCATGACTGTAGGAGGAGTACATTTATGATTTCAGGCTGCATTTGTTTTCTAACAAAAATGTCCCACAAGGCCTTGTTGGTGCACATGTACAGGCTGTTACAAATGTGCCCTTCTCCACTATGGAGTTGGCCTCTCTTTTGAGGCTATAACATCCTCCTCTCATCTAGGAAGGTTTTCCATCAGATTTTGGGGAGTCTCTGTGGGAATTTGGGCCCACTTGGTCAAAAAAAGCATTTGTGAGGTCAGACCATTTTCTCTCCTCCACAAACTTTACTGTTGGCACAACGGATTCTGGTCAGTAGTGTTCCCCAAGCATCTGCCAAACCCAGATTTGTCCAACAGAATGTCAGATGGTGACTCATTACTCTAGAGAACACTGCTCCAGAGTCCGGTGGGGGTGTGCTTTACACCACTCCAGCCAACGCCTTGCATTATACACAGGGACCTTATGCTCACAGGACACAGTTCTTGAGCAGATGGTACTTCCAGAGGCAGTTTGGAACTCTGTAGTGAGTCTTGATGAGTGGATAGGGGATTTTTACATGCTACAAGCTTCAGCATTCAGCTGTCCCGCTTTGTGAGTTTGCGTGGTATACTGCTTCCTGGCTGAACTATTACTCCTTAACATTTCCTTTTCACAACAGTAACATTTACAGTTGACCGGGGCAGATTAGCAGGGAATAAATTTGGCAAAGGTAGTGTCATGGACATATTTTACTGGCAATTTTCCTTTGGAGATTGCATGGCTGTGTTAACAATGTGTAACCCACATTAAAATGTCTGCTACTAAATAGGATGTAACCCACATTAAAATGCCTGTAAATAAATACACTATATGGACGAAAGCTTTGAGACACGTCTCTTATTTACTGAATTCAGGTGGCCCCTTTCTTCCAGTGAAGGTCAATCTTAATGCTTCAGCATACCAAGACATTTTGGACAACGTCATGCTTCCAACTTTGTGGACACAGTTTGGGGAAG
>JBBPCZ010037738.1:0-13475 GCA_037974445.1 Brycinus macrolepidotus
TTGATTGTAGTAAAGAGAGCTCTAGGATTATTCTGACCATTAGTAATAAGTGAGGTGTAGTATAAGGATTTGGCCTTGTTAAGACATTCCTTATAAACCAATACGTGGTCTTTGTACGCTTGGGCGTGTACGGTTAGGCCAGTTAGTAACACAGCTGTTAAGTCCCAAACCCTTGAGTTCCCTTTGCATTGTGCGTGTGGAAATGCTCTTACTGTCACTATTAAACACAGCCGTGAGTTCTGCTGTTGTTTTTTTACGATTTGATTTCACCAAACGTTTAAGTGTTCGCCAATCACGATCATTCAAGATTTTTTTCCGCCCACATTTCTTCCTCGAAGATGATGGTTCCCCACTATCCTTCCAGTTTTTAATAATGCACTGGACCGTTCTTAACACAATTTTAGTAGTTTCAGCAATCTCCTTAAATGTTTTCTTTGCTTGATTCATGCCAGTAATTTGACCCTTCTGAAACAGTTTAACATCTTTTCCACGACCGCAGGATGTGTCTTCCGACATGGTTGTTTAAGAAATGAGAAGCTACTCACTGGATCTGTTAGGGTTTAATAACTTGTTGCCAGCTGAAACATAATCATCCCTGCAGTAATTATCCAATGGGAGGCTCTTACCTATTTGCTTAGTTAAATCTAGTTGGTGACTTTTTTTTTGGACGGGCAGTGTACATATACATATGTGTATATGTATATATGTGTGTATGTATATATATGTATGCACACGCGTATGTATATTCAGAGCTATTTTGGCCACACGAGGCGAATGTTGTGGCTGATCTGTGGCACATCCTTGATATTTTCGCTAGGTGGAGCTGTTGGACAACTTTTGAGCTTTTCCAGCCCCATCACAGCACAAAACCATTTATCATTACAAATAAAACTTTACTCCTTCGTTTCTTCAGCTCTTTTTCTTTTTCTTTATTTGTATTAATTAAAGTTCAGCATTTGTTTGCACAGTCAGCCACAGCAGCTACTACTTCAGTTAATTCTTTCACCGTTTTATTTATTTAATTTTATTTTATTTTTGTAGTTGTTTCCTAAATTTCCTAATCTCAGCTCTTCAGTCTAAACCTGGACTTTGGGTTTTCAGGGCTGAATCTGAAGTGATTGGTCTTAAAGCAGGTCCAGTGAAGCTTCAGTCTCGTTTTCTGGCTCTGAGCAGGAGGAGCTGTGCTGAAACGAAAGTGAAAGTGTGGCGTGAAGAGTCAGGGCTGCAGCTTCTCCAGCACATCTCCAGAGATCTCTCCTCAGAGTCGGGACTGCAGCACCTCGAAGGTAGGCAGTGTTTTCTGGGGTTTGGTGCTGGGTGAGGACTTGGTAGAGCTTCAGCTCCTGGCTAGCTCAGTGATTAGTCTTGTGAAGACTTGTCCCATCGACCACAGCAGTTAAGCTGTAAGAAATGCGGGAGATCTTTGGAGATCTTTGGTCTAAAGCTTTAACTTGATGAAACCAGAGCTCATAGATGGGCCACCTCACTACAGACACCAAACCCACCATCTGATCAATAGAAATGAAAGCTAAGAGCACTGAGAAACCAGTTTAGGGTCAGAATGAGAGGCAGGGAAAACGGCTTCTTTCAACAGCCTCTTTGGACTGAGAAGGTCAGTGATGCACATTTTTCAGTGCAATGACCGACTGTAAAAAAGAAGTGACCCTTGAAAGTGTTTTTAAAATGTGTTTTCTCGGATTCATGAGGGACATTTCTTCCAGTTATCAGCATTAGCCCCGCATTGCACAACACTGTGGTTGATTTCTCCTTTTCTCTCTCGTCTTGGCATTTTGTAAGGAGGCTTTTGACAAGTTATAACTTGATTATGACTGATTTTGCTGTGCTGTGCGCTGGTCTCATTAAGTGCAGTATTTATTCATCTTTCAAGCTAGACTTTGTTCACTGATTGCAAATCAGATCAAATGCTTCCTGGTTCCTGCAGTACTGGAAGTGAAGCAGTCTTTTGTTTTAAGATAAAAAATGTGAAATCTATTGGCAGCTCCTAATGAGTCACTCTCAAAACTTAATCACTTTACGCTCTGAAGAACAAAGGTGTCAAAATGGATTCTTTGTGTGATGCTATAGAAGAACTGATCTGTAACTTTTCAGAGGATATTTGTAAATGTATTTGTGAAGAAAAAGCAATTTAAAGCTATGAAGAACCTTCAAATAAGGACTCTTGAATTTTTCAAAAACTTTTACATTATCTTTACGTCCATCATCACTGTTCATGTTAAGCTGCATTTCGATGTGTAATGTAATTGCTATACAGGTAATAATAATAATAATAATAATAAGGTGCAAGAAAGGATTCTTTGTGTGATACCATAGAAGAACCGATCTGTAAATGAGTGTGTTTGTGGAGAAAAAGCAGGTTAAAGCTATGAAGAACCTTTGCATAATGTTCTTGAAAGGACTCTTAAATAGGTCAAGAACCTTTACATTACTTGAAGGTTCTTTGTACACTATAAAGTTCTCCACACTCTCACATTTACAAAACTGGTTCTAAGGGCTTCAAAGTGTTGGTGGCCTTGCAATGATGTTGCATTAGTGTCAGTCTGAAAAGATGCAGAGGTGTTTCATGTTATTCGGATGAAGCACGTGCTAACCTTCACTCTTACAGTACCGACCCTTAGAACTCGGAGAGAATCGGGCCTTTTTTGTTCTTCATGTTCATTTGCGTGTGACGCTGTTTTTATAACCCCAGTAGCGGTTATTATTATTATTATTACATGGTTTTAAAATTTTAAATTAAACTTTGGTTCTACGTGACACAGAAACACCAAACAAAGCTCAGCATGACGTCTGACACCTCGAGCATCAACACAAACTGGTCCGAGCCAATTGTTAATTAAATTGTGTGGAACTGGACTATCAAGTCAAGTCAAGTATATTTCTGTAGCCCATTATCACACATAAAGGTCATTCAGTGTGCTTTACAAGAGAAGAATAAAATATTAAGCATAAAAATAGTAGCAAGTAAAAAGTTTAGAGAATTAAAGAAATAAAAGTATACATAGAAAATCAATGTAAGAAGATTAGAAGGACTTAATTGGGAAGATAATTGGG
This sequence comes from Brycinus macrolepidotus, assembly GCA_037974445.1. NCBI lineage: Eukaryota > Metazoa > Chordata > Actinopteri > Characiformes > Alestidae > Brycinus > Brycinus macrolepidotus. The sequence goes on from JBBPCZ010037738.1 coordinate 3,070, forward strand.
AAAAATGTTAAGAAAAAAGATTCTAAAATGTTCTGCAATGGCATTTCTCAAAAACACCTGGTTTTCAAAGAAAAGGCTTTTAGTTTTTAATTTTATTGTTCTTTCATTGTTTCTGTTTGTACATTATTATTCTGTATGTTAAGTTTCAGTTCTATGTGTAATAGTTTTGTGTGATATGTTTATTATTATTATTATATATTAATAATAATAATAACTTCTTTAATAAAACATTTGACTTATTAATGCTCATGCTTTATCGTCACAGACATGAAGTGTCCTGAGTGCTGCATTGTTCTTATGAAACAAATGCACTGAAATTGTGGCTTTTAATTTTAATCCCATTTTTGTTTCACTTTCATCTAGTTCTTGTATTCTCTTCTTCGCACATGAAACTTACATTGATTTCAAAATTAAGAGGAAAAAGCCAAACAAAGAGAGAATGAAGGGAGTAGACAAAGCTGGGCCCAAGAAAAGTGGACAGAAGAAGAAGACCAAAAACTCAGAGACTGGTAGCAGAACCTCAGTCCCAGCTCAATCCCATAGCCAGCATGGAGACCCCTCAACCATGCCAAGGGACCATCAGGAGCCCAGTCAGAGTTCCAGTATGCCAGTGACTGGGACAGACAAAGTAGAGGCTCAGACGCAAACAATCAGTCAAAAGTTCAAAGACAAATGGAGCCAAACCCAATCTGTCCGAACAAATACTCGTCACACACAAACCGAGGCAACAGGAGACGCGCTGGAGTGGGAGCTGACACCACCTGATGGAGGGAATGTAGAAAATAAGGTAGAAAATAAGAATGAAGAAAAAGGTGATAAAGATTCCACATCGACTGACCTGGGAGAGGACGAGAGGAAAGGAGAGAGTCTGTTATCAGGGGACAGTGTGCCCCAACGGGATGCAGAAAATAATGAGAAGAGCAACAGGAGCGAGAAGGTTGGACCATCAGGAGAAGACCCTCAGACTACCCCTGACCCTAAGTCAGCAGATAGACGGCCGACGACATATGCTGCAGCAGCAGCAGCGACCGAACACACCAACGATTCGAAGGAACGGAGCGGTCAGACAGCAGGGAAACAGGACGTCCAAACACAAAGCAAAGGAGAACCGAGGTCGGGCACGTTTTACTGTTCACTCCTAAAAATACATGTTCCTCAATGGTTCTTGAACAAACTTGAATTAGAATAAAAAAGTTATATTGCACTCTTAAAAATGAAAGTATAAAAAGAAGTTATTTAGTTCTTCAGATGTTCTCCCGGGCCCCGCGGTGGCGCAGTGGGTAGCACTGTTGCCTCACACCTCCAGGGTTGGGGGGTTGAATCCGGGTCCGTGTGTGTGTGGAGTTTGCATGTTCTCCTCGTGGTGGTGTGGGTTTCTTCCGGGTCTCTGGTTTCCTCCCCAGTCCAAAGACATGAGTGTCAGGTGAATTGGGGATTCTAAATTGACCATGTGTATGAGTGAATTGTGTGTGTGTGCGCCCTGCGGTAGGCTGGCGCCCCACCCAGGGTGAGTCCCTGCCTCACGCCCGTAGACCGCGGGATAGGCTCCGGGTAACTGCGACCCCAGTAAGGATTAAGCGGTTACAGAAAATGAGAGTGAGTGAGAGAAGTTCTCCCAGCACTGAGCAGCTCCTTCAGTGACAGGCTGCTGCACCCATGGTGTGTGAAGGAGAGATACTGCAGGTCTGTCCCTCCAGTTGCTTTCAGACCCTGCAAATATCTCTCAGTTGTCTGTACCAACCTGTGGATCTTTAAATAATGTAAATTTTGTGGTACATATCATGTGTACTGATAAAGTCTTGGGGTATTGTGTTGTCCACTTCTCATCCAGTCAAATGTTAGTACATGATAAACTTTCTAAACTGAAGGCTTAGAAAAACTGGGAGTGGGGGTGATGGGTTATCTCAGTTATGAATTTAATGTCCATATCCATGTCATATCTTGCTTGGCCATACAGACCCAAGGGGTCCTCAGAGAACCAAAAGTGCTTGTTCTAAGGCATTTCTCTGAAGTCATGAATTTACTTTTTATGATTTCATTTATTGATTCAATCATTTTTAACTAAGTTTTTGCAATTTACAACACACTAAATCCAATAAAAATATAAATTCCTGCCCTCAAGAACCTTCCAATGTCTGGTGAATGTGGTGTGTGAATGTGAAGAGCCCTTTTTGATTTTAAAAACATACATTCTATACTCCTAAAAACGGTTCTTCACACTCAAAAGTGCTTATTCTATGGTATGTCTCTGAGGAACCATTTAATAGTGTTAACAGTTTCTGAAAAGCCATGTTTGAGATTATCTAACATGTGTAATATATTTGTAATCTTACAGAAAACTGTCCCCAGTGAGAGGACCGACCAGACAGCCTGGGTTCACTTTTTATGTGTACATAGTGGTGGACAAAGACTTCAGGTTCAACAGAGATAAGGACAAACTTCTGCTCCTTATTAATGATGGATCTGTTGAAATGGAAATGACTCATTTCAGGTGATATTTTTTATCTTTGTATTTTAATTATGCTTTATTTACTTAATTTTTTTGTTTGTTAAAGTATCAGTCAGGCCAGTCTTGGAGGGCAAAAAGAACTGTGCTGTTTTGTGTAGTCTCTAAAGGCACTGTATCTAAACCGTCCTGCGATGGCATGGAACTTTTTGATTTTCATGTTCTGATGTCCTAGTGTATCTCAGCCCGGTAACGGACTCAATCCTTTTTAGTATTTATAGTCTTGTTTGTGTTTTTATATTTTTCTCTGCATTCTTGATCCGTGTGATGAAAATCTAACCCAGATAACTTGTTAGTGATGTCCTGGATCACCTTCACATTTCTCACAGAGTTAAAGATAAATTTGTTAGTGTCATAGAAAACTCCCACTGAAATTTATTTTCAGCCCAAACAGACAGTCGTGCTTGTACTTTGTTGACATCTCAGTTGTAAGTTTGTTTCTCCATTGTTGTTTTTGTTGTTTTCTGCATGGACAGTAGAAACAATAGCCTCTTTTCAAGTCTATCTGTTGTCACGACAACATGTTGATCAGTTGAAAAGCAGTGACGGAGCCAGATCAGCTGCGGCCTGTTTTTAGCCGTGCCGTCGAGCGGTTCGGGTTCGGCTCGGGTTTGGGTCGCTTTATTTGTAATGGAAAAACATTTGTTCACAGGTTCTTTGTGCCAGTGGAAAAGCGCCATAAAATTCTACCATAGAAGAAGTTAGTTCTCCACCAGGGACCTATCAGATCACACACAGAAGTTATTTGTGAGTTTTGCATTAGTTAAGTTAGTTTCTGACATGATGATGTAGATGTTCTTCTCAGTACTTAGTGAGGGGTGGATCTTCAGTTTCTGTCTGAAGACAGTGAGGATCTCAGCAGTTCTGAGGGTCAGAGGAAGTTTTGAGGTACTTGAAGTACTTCTTGAACCTTTGAGAAGCGTGGGTCAAGTCGGGCTGTTCTTGATGCTCTAAGCAGCTGCGCTGGTCTGAACAGTGCTGATTGTTCAGATCATATTTGGCTTTGTAGGCGAGCATTAGAGTTTTAACTCTAATGGAGAACCACAGGAACCCAGTGAAGGGTTTGCAGTCGTATGTGAGAAGTTTGGTGTATTGAAGACCAGATGTTCTGCTGCATACTGGATCATCTGTAGAGCTTCTGCTGGTCTTCAGAGGAAGGTCAGCCAGGAGCAAGGTGCAGTTGTCCAGTCTTGAGATGATGAGGGGCTCAGTGAAGATCCAGGTTCAAGTGGAAAGAGCCTCCAGAATGTTCTCCATCTCTGGAGAAAGGAAAACTTGCCAAGCAAGATCTTTTCCCAGTGGAGAACTTTTCCAACCCAGTGTCCACCTTCTGTGTTATAGGGCCATAAGGGTGGTCATTTTCCCAATAATAACCCAACACACCAATAATAAAAGTGTAGTGGGCCTCCAGTCCTGGAGGTCTGGGGTCCAGCACAGTTTGGTGGTTCTCCTCCTCAAACTCATTCACTAAACCTGGCAACCAGCAGGTCACCTGAACCACGTGTGTTCAAGCAGGAACATCAACACACTGGAAACCCGACCTCCAGGACCAGTAGATGTTTGAAGTACAACATTAATTTGAAACTCCTGATCTTCTCAGCTTTGATATACTGTATGTCAGTGCAAAAAAAAAAAAAAATTCACTGTTTTTTGTGGAACGTTTGGGAAGATGGTAGCATTGAGCAGAGAATTAAGGATCAAATTAATCACAGGATTTGACTTAAACATGAGTTATTACACCTAAATTCAGGTCCTCAGGTCACATGGAGAAACAACAGATGGTCCAGATTTTGTTGTGGAATTAATAATAATACAATTCGATGTTAGATGCTCATTAAATGTATAAATATACAAAGTTTCATCACTTTAGACCAATCAGAGCAGGTTCTGTTCATGTTCTGTTCTCAGAGACCAGACATGAAAGAGTTCATGTTATTTAGAGTTTCTTAACTGAGCCATATTCCCAAATGACTCAGTCATTCATTTGGTTGTTCATTCATTCATTCACTCACTCATTCATCCATCCATTCATCCATTCATTCATTCATTCACTCATTTGTTTGTCCATTCGTATTTTTGCTCATTCGTTCATTCCTGATTCACTACTGTGTTCAGTTATTTATCCTTCATTTATTCGTTTGCTTATTAACCTGTTCTTTCCTTCATTCCATACATTCATTCATTAAGTTGTCCATTATTCATTCATTCATTCATTCATTAATGTATTCATTTGTTCATTCATTTCTTTCTTTTTCATTCATTTGTTTATTCATCCATCCTCATTTGTTTTCACATCTGTTCCTGATTCATTACTGTGTTCATTCATTCATTCATTCATCTGTTGATCCCTTCATTTCCTTCATTCATTCTAATGTTCACTGATTTGTTCATTGACTCATTTGTTTATTGATTCTTTCCTGATTCACTACTGTGTTCACTCAGTCCCTCACTCCCTCACTCACTTACTCACTCACTCACTCAGTTGATTGTTCATTCATTTATTCGTTCATTCTTTCATTCATCTGTTTATTCCTTCAGTCATTCTTTCACTCATTCCAATGTTCATTGATCTGTCCTGTTATTGATTTGTTTATTGACTCATTTGTTCCTTCATTCATTAATGATTCACTACTGTTTCATTCTTTCATCATTCATTTGTTCATTCATTCAATCGTTTATTCATTCATTCATTTGTTCACCCACTCAAGCATTCATTCATTCATTCATTCATTCACCCACTCATTCATTCACCCACTCATTCATTCATTCTTCTGTTTATTCTTTCTGTTCTTCCCTCATTCATTCTAATGTTCATTGATTTGTCCTGTCATTGATTTGTTCACTGACTTATTTGTTCATTCATTCCTGATTCTCTGCTGTGGCTGAGGGTCCAGTGACTTGTTCTCCAGGTAATAAAAAGTGAATGAAATCAGCTCTTGAGCTCAAACGCGTTTTTTAAAGTCTGGGTTTCTCTCCAGTCCTGCAGATGTGAAAACCAGACGCACTGCCAGCTCCTCCCCTGCAGGCTGGAGACGCCGTTCCAGCGCATGGCCGCCGCAGGGAGAAGCCCAGGGGAGCCTCCGGAGCACCAAGAGCAGCTTCAGCATCTGCAATTTGTACTGACGGCGCGTTTCTGAAGCCCAAGGAGGTCCCACGGGGTCCGGAGCAGCGGCTGAAAACACCGCGGCGCGGTGGAATTGATATGGATCTGTGGGAGTTTATCGCTGTGTAATTATCCACCGGCGGCATCCCAGACACACGTTTCGGAGCCTTTTAAAAAACGGCGCAACGATTTTCAATTTAAGCATGTCGAGATCAGATCAGTTTCGATTGATCTTCAGCTCGCAAGGCCACAGACTGGAGGCAGCAACAAAAACAGGCCCTGATAGAGAGACTGTAGTGCTGGGAATACACTAAACACTGGCCACTTTATTGGAAACACTGACCTTGTGCTTTCACACACTGACCGCTTTATTGGAAACACCCATCTTGTCATTCCACTGATTGGCCATTTTATTGGAAACACCAACCTTGTGCTTCCACACACTGGCCACATTATTGGAACCACCCACCTTGTGCTTCCACACACTGGCCACTTAATTGTAAACATCTTTTGCTCATATTCATAGTCAGTGATGTATCTAGAACCTCCAGAAGGACTAGAACGACCTTCTTCCTCACAAAACTGGCTCCGCCCACTGTAGATCAGAATGTGATTGATTGAATCCTCTTCCGACACAGTAGGACTTCAGTCCAGCTCCTGAAGGCCTGACCAATAGGTGAGCTTGCTTAGCTCCATCTACCTCGATACCACAGAGCGGAACATCTTTCTCACCAAAGTTTTTTTGGATTATTTCTTTATTTACTGTTGCATTTAAAATACTAAATGACACGCTTGTGCTATTAAAGATGAACTAAAAATTGATTTTTAAGGCCTATGTTTCCCATATTGATGCAAAACTTCAAACTCTTTCATTAATAAGAGTCAGGTTTTCCATGAAATGACCTATTTAAAAGATTTTTAATGCTTTAAATGCTGGTTATACTGGGATTATATAAACTTGAAGGCCTCCAGAAAGACTTGCAGCCCATCCAGACACATTTACTCACGCTCTTATTAATGCGAAATACAGTGGGCCCTGTTTTTAATGGCACTAATTATTACGGGATTCCCATCCATAATGAGCTGTGACAAAATGTCACCGTGCTTATTGACTGAAGGCCTGGCGAGCGCTTCGGGTTCCCGAAAGTTGAGAATGCAATCCAATCACGCCTCCATTTTGCCTCCGCTAATTCTATTAGCGTGTGTAATTGGTTTGGCTGTGTTTGCAACTTGATTAGGCCGGAGCAACACACTCATGTTAATAAGATCCTCTGTTATTGCTGCCTGCCTTCATCAGATCGCTCCTCGGCGAGATTAAAACCGCCTGCTTGTTATTCCTGTGCACACGCCCGGCCTGACAAACGCGATAAAGGCCGAAAGCGCCGCGTCCCACGCCTGGCACCTCGCCTCGCCTGCCTCCTGCCATCCAAGGAGACAGTTTCTTCATGATGTTCCTTCAGGTTGCCTTTGTTGGTTCTGTTGGTCCTGTATAACTTGCTAACATTAGCTCTTCCAATCCACATTTACATTAGTATTGACAGCATTAACCCTCAGAAAAGAGTGTATCAGTAAACTGTGATTTCAGTAAATATAAACAGTGTAAAACAGTCTAGAACAGGTGTTGGTTCTCCTACACGCTCGCCGTTTGCTGCTCTTTCTCTCGGTGCGCCGCCACTCGGCCGCTCTCCAGAGCCCCTCCCTCTGCGAGTTTTCCCCACCCACTTGTGGGCGGAGACTATCCTGAAAGTTCTCCCGGGTTCAGAGATCTTGTGATTTTTCTGTTTGTTTCTAAAACCTAAAATAAAAGAAATTTGTTCATTTTTGTTCTTTATGTTCATTTGCGTGTGACGCCGTTTTTAAAACCCCAGTAGTGATTTTTAACATTATTACATGTTTTTAAATTACAGTAACTTTGGTTCTACGTGACACAGGAACACCAAACAAAGCTCAGCATGACGTCCGACACCTCGAGCACCAGCACACCCCGGGGGAACTTCCATATAAGGAGCTGTTTTACCATATCTGTTCTGCCCACGTTCTAAGTTTGAAGTAGTTTACTAATTAACACTAATAGTGGTTTGGATTTGTTCTCTATACTGAGTCTGTTATTGCACCTAATAGTGACATAAGTAGTGATATTACACAAGATAAGACTATTGCACATAATAAACTATTGCACATAATCACATCGCATGTGATAATAATGATTTAGCGCACATTACGAAATTGCACATCTTCCAGTGCACATTTGTTGCACTGTCTGAGACAGTGGATAAGGCTAAGACACATTATTTAAGGTCATTTCGGTGTACGAGCAGCTGGAGATGCGTTAATGCCAAGGTCGGATCTCATGGATGGACTATATAGATTCTAAATGTCATCTCTGCTGTTGGTTAGTAGCTTACGGCTCAGCGGGGGGAAAAAACGGGGCTAAACTGGGCGTTGGCATTAGCGAAGCTCATGCAACTGACAGGGCGAAATGCCCACAATCTCAGTTATTCAGATAAAACTGACTTTGTGGACTGGTCCCTTTTAATCCATTCATTTTCGGTGAGTGAGTGAAGGAATGAAGGAATGAATCCAGGAAAAAAAAAAACCCTGATATACACCTAACATCCAAGAGAATTATGCGTTAATCTGGACCTTGCTGTTACTTTTATGACTTTCTGCTCCACAAGATTCACAACAACAGATAAAAAAAAGAAAAGTTTACCAAGGCCCAAACTGTAATTCACAACACTCCTCCTGGGATTTGTGGCCGGGAATGCGAAAGGACACGCCATTATTCCTAAAGTCGTCTGCAATTACTGTGGTGGAATACAGTATCTAATCAAGTTAGGGTATAATCAGAATTGCTTATCAGCTACTGGCCTGGAAGTGGAATTAGCCATTAAAACTTCATGAAAAAGATGAAAAATGAATAGCCATGGCTCAAGGGTGCTGGAAGGCATGGAATATCATGTGAAGCTAAGAAGCTTGCGCGGTCCCTCCAGGAGGCTGCATTTACATAGACACGACCTTCTTCCCTCTACCTGACTGTAGAGATGTTCCTCCTGGAGGGGTTTGGAGTTAAAGGCCTCGCTGAAGGCCCAGTGGTAGAGGTCAAGAACCTGTGACCTCTTGAGTCAAAGCTCGTTTTGCATCCGTAAAACTGGGTCTCTTTTATACATACAGTTCAAATGTGAGTAGACATCTAACGTATCTTCTGAAATCAAGGGTATTCAACCTCCCCCCATTTCAGTTATAGCCTGTACTTTTCTGGAAAAGCTAGATGTTGGAACATTGCAGTGGGGATTTGTTTGCATTAGGCCACAAGAGCATCAACACTCAAACGCATCCCAAAGGTACTAGATAGAGCTCCATCAGGAGGACATAAAGTAATTTGGACATAAAGTAAAATTCCAGAAATACTGGCACCCCCCAAAAACATAATATACATAATCATTCACATGTTTCTTCAAAATGTTTACTGTTTATCTACTATTTGTCTAATAGACATTTTCTTGCAATAAAAACATGTTTTTGTTGCAAGAATTGTGTAGTCTTTTAAATACATATGGGGCATATTTTCGTATATTTGAAATAAAACAAAAAAAAATGTATTTACATGCTCTTAGTCTCCAGGACTCATTTCTTGTTTCCCCGGGGTATAAATACGTGGTTACACACGCCATCCATTAACATGGATAAATCTAAAACACAATCAACTCAGTCTAGCAAAGAGACAGAAGGTAGTGGGACCTGCACAGTTTAAGAAATGGTCAAAAAAATAGTAGTCAACTGAAATGAACTTTAAGCGCAATCAGAGTTGACTACTCTGAGCCCCTCCCTCTGCGGGTTTTCCCCACCCACTTGTGGGCGGAGGCTGTCCAGAAAGTTCTCCTGGGTTAAAAGATCTTGTGTTTTTTCTGTTTGTTTCTAAAACCTAAACTGAAAGAAATTTGTTCATTTTTGTTCTTTATGGTCATTTGCGTGTGACGCTGTGTTTAAAACCCCAGTAGTGTTTTTTATTATTACTACATGTTTTTAAATTACAGTAACTTTGGTTCTACGTGACACAGGAACACCAAACAAAGCTCAGCATGACGTCTGACACCTCGAGCACCAACACACACCAGGGGAACTTCCATATAAGGAGCTGTTTTACCGTATGATGACAATTTACTATTTGTTAGTATTTGTTGGATCTGTGAAGCTCAGATTCTAAGGGTTAGTATATAGTATATTAATATATAGTACTGATTTTAGATCATTTTTCATGAAGGGTGCCAACAATTCTGGAGCAGTGTGTACACCAGAAACCTGAACCAGGAAAAAACTCACTGGTCCATTCTAGTCGAGTGTGACTCATTCTGTAAATGAAAGGAATGCTTCATTTGAAGCTAATCTCCAGCGGGGTTTCTAGGCTGCTGGTGTTACAAATAGAATTAAGGGGCTCGACCCAACTTCTTGCCAGTTGTACGGGCAGAACACTCTACATTAAAAGCAGTTAGGTGTCTCCAGTCAAGAGATAAGCGGGTGGTGAGATGATGGAAGGCAATCATCAATAGGCCTTTACCATCAGGTTGTTGTTTTAGGGCCTTTAGACTTTTATGGCTATACTGTATCATAATAGAAGTCAGTTATACACATAATTCTATTACTTCTATTATAAGACAAGTTCAAAGCACAGGAACACGCCTCCTTCTTCATTTGCTGTGGTTTATAATAAACAGACCATACCAGCGAACAAAGTGCCTGCTTTAGACTCACTTAATGGGCTTTTAATTGTTTAGTCATCATGAAACAGTTACGAAA
>JBBPCZ010037756.1:0-13474 GCA_037974445.1 Brycinus macrolepidotus
TTCAGACTTTCATTCCATATATTCAGAGTTTTCAGTGGTTATATATATTATTTTTTTCCTGAACGGCTTGCCATAATATATATATATATATATATATATATACATATATATACATACATATATATATATATATATAGATAGATAGATAGATAGATAGAGAGAGAGAAAGAGAGAGACAGACAGACAGACACTTTAAAAACTACTGGGTTATTGTTATGTCTATATTTTTTTCTACCCAAGGTATAGGGATGCTGGGTTATTTCAGCTTCTCTCTAACTTCTAACCTAGTGAGTACTGTTACTTTTGTGAAAAAACATTCTTGGGTTTTGTGTTAAACAGCACTTTTCCAATACTTCACTTGCCACACCAACTTTCATCAATAATGCATATGAACTCCACAGCTCCTCTAAACTCATATGAAGTGTTTCCATATAAACTAAGTCTAATGAAAAAATCTGTCAAGATACAAACAAAAGCTACTGTTATTTGAAGACCAGTTACTAAATTATAGAAATACTATTGTGTTTTGTTCATTCTCTATTAGCATTTTTTTTTTATTTCGCAATTGATCTAACTTTCCAAGCCTTTGTGTTTAAAGAGAGGCTTGTTTTCTTTGATGGTTTGTGTTGTACCAAGAATGAAACATCAATAAGCAAGTATAATTTGTCCTTCTTGTCCTTGATAACAGTGTCAAGCCTGTTGACTGTAATCTCTGTGTGTGTATGGATTAGTACAGGACAGGCCCAGCACCAAGAAGGAAGTGACTGAGGTGTTGTTAAAAATGAAGGGAAAATCTTTTCATCACAGCTCTGCAGAGGCATTTAGAGAGGCAGTTGCTCAAATGAACAACTCTTTTGTCAACAGGAAGCCTCCCCTCTGCACATCGCTGCTTGTATATAGTGAAACGACACATTATCATTCTGGTGTGTCTATTTCTGCATTTTTTTCATCCTACAGGTAGCAATATAGTGGTGTTTTGACTTGATGCGAACAAATCCCTATCTTAACTTTTGATGTTTGTTCATCATGGCCATAATATGAAAAAGGAATATTGCCAGTCAGATTGTCAAATTGCCAGGTCATCACTTAAAACTGGTCTGAGGAGAAAAAGTCCTCTGTTAAAGGTGCAGTACAAGATCGTTTCTAGGTATAGACAACCTAGGCAGTTGCCTGGGGCAGTATTGGCAGAAACTATTTGTCAAGTACCCCCACCCCTTCTCCAGCAGACACAAATTTTGATTATAACTCCTGCAGATATTCAAATGCATGTATGCTAAATACCTTGTTGTGTTGACTGATGGATTCTGTCTTTTCTAATTCAGTCCAAGATGATGTAGCCGATGGTCTCTTTGTAATATCCACACTCTACACTGGATTGGACTGGTACCATACTTGAAAATGCATTGAAGACGGGATCTAGCTACGAGACTCTGATCTTGTGTCTAGTATGTCTTAGCCACTGGTGCGTGTTCTTTTAGTCTGTTTATGCCTCAGAATAATGGTAAAGTTAGTCTAGAATTGATATGAAAAAGAACCCAAAGTTTCATAATTGTAATAACCCAGCAAAATGGTTAAATTAGATAAACTGTTCAGCTGAGTTAAAATAACCTACCTGGTGTTCTGTTCAATATTTATCTAGCACTAAGATGTTTAATAACCCAGAAGGGTTTGTGTTTAGCCCAGCAGTTTTCAGAGTATAGGTAGATGTGCTTTATATTTGAAATCAAATAATTCACGTACCGGATTCAGCCATGGATCTTGGCTCTGAAAATTAATAATAATAAAAAAAAAATAGCAGAAATATATGGATTAGCAGAAAAAATGATACTTGTGTTAGACATCGTAAGCACACAAAATGTGTACATCTAAAATGTGGGCAATTTTCTACTAAGCTTTAAGTCCTACTGCAGTGCTCTCCATAAGTAGTGTAATGGTTTACAGTAATCAATCTGTTTCTCTGTATCATCTGTTAGCCCCATTTACCCTGTACATCAATGGTCATAATCACCACAGGAACACCAGTGAATAGGTTTTATTTTAGTGGGGGATTATTCTTAGCACAGCATTGATAATGACATGGTAGTGGAATGTGTGTGTATGTGTGTGTATGTGTGTGTGTGGACTGCTACATAAAACCTGCTCACTGGTAGTTCAGTTGTGTCAGGACTATTGATGAATGAGGTAAAGGGGGCTAATAAATGATGCAGAAAAACAAATGGACCACAGTCTGTAATTATAAACTACAAAGTGCACCTCTGTGGTCAGTGGAGCTGACAGAATGGACAATGAGTATAGATACAAGAGCAGTGTACCTGTTGAAGTGGCTTGTTTTTATATTTGTGTATTTTTGAATTGCATATGTGTATTGATTGATATTCCATCTTGGGCATAGAAGCACAAGTTTGCTTTTAATTAATTAGATGTCTCCAACTACGCCAACTAAGTAAGGCTAAGAATGCGTATTTGTGTTTTTCTAAAAATTTGTGCCACATTGCCTCTGGGGCTCACTTACAAATACATGAATTGTTCAAGGGCACATCAAAGGAAAGTGTTTAAGTAAGTGGTCACTGTTCCCCACTGTGTTCCATCCTTTTATTTGGTTTCAGATATGAACCTCTAACTCACTGAGCCATTGTCACCCCCACCCCAATCTCACAAATTGGCACACTTTACTGTCCCAGTAGTTTTGAGGAGCACTGTATATGCATAAGATAATGCACATAAAAATTTGACATACTCTTCTGCAGGATCCTGAAATCAGGAGTGTCCTCAATGGTCACCCCCTCTCTGTACCAGTCTACTTTGGGTGATGGCACACCTTTAACACGGCATTCCAGTACCACCAGTTGACCCTCAAAAGCAAGAAGGTCTTGAAGACACTGAACGAAAAGCAAAAATAGTCAGTAATCTTAATCAGGATTGAAATGTAAATATTAACTATTGTTAACTATTGTAAATGGTTGCTATCTGAATAAAATCTTGTTTCTCCAAAATGGTAAGTTTACAAGAGAGGAAAAAAAATCTTTGAATGGAAGTTAAATATAAAATATTTTTTTCAAGTAATTTTGGATCATTTCTATTGGTCAGTTCTTCATTACATTTTAGTACAATATAAAGGGGAAAAGTCTGACACTGAAACTAGGAATCTAGCAGTGTTACACATTTGTGGTGCCACTTGGGTGAATGTACATTTCATGAAACTGATCTGCTCTTACCATCAAAGACATTGAGCCTCATTCACGAAATATAAGAAGAATGAATTTGGACAAAAATTAAGAAAGGGATTACTCATATTTATTTTTGAAGAATACTGTCACTTTTGGACCTTGTTTAAGTGGACAAATATTGCTATCTAATGTAAATAATCCTGAGGTGATTTTCAATTCCGCCAATTTTTCAAAAGGTCTGTGTAACTCAGTCTCCAAAATGGCAACTTTACATGTGAAGGCAAAATGTTCTTTACATGTAATATAATTAATGTAAAAATATTTTATTCTTTTTGGACGATTTTTATCATTATGGAAGTCTTACACAACATAAAAGAAAAGCTATTATGTCCAAATGACAAAAAGTAAAAAAAAAAAAAAAAAAAGGATGGAGATACATGTTTTTTGGACAGCAAAATTTTTTATGATTTATGGATGGAATCAACACGGCAAGCGACGAGAACAGACTAAGCGTGTCGCAAGAAGTGTAAACCCAAATGCGGAGCCTGACGAGTGGGTAGGTGATTCTCGCTAGTTGTTCTAAGAATGCTACTGTACTAGTTACAAGAAAACCTACCGGTTTCCTACATTCTAAAACACACACAGATCGTAGAGTAAGCACACAATAAAAACGAGATTACTCATGGTACCAGAAAAGAAGGTCGAGGGAAGGCTGGAAGCAATACATGAGAACTCAATGACTGAGCGCAGGCCAAGTGTCTAGCTGCACATTTAATACTCTCTAAAGATGATTTCCTGCACCCATTATGAGTCACCTGATCCGTGCACATGATGTTGTTCAGGTCACATGACCCGTGCGCACGACAGTACCCCCCCTCCAGGGCTGGCACCAGACGGGCCTTAGAGAGAGGGAGCCCGATAACAATAGTCCTAGATGAAGGAGGGGTCCAGGATGAACCGGGCTGGAAACCAAGACCGTTCCTCAGGACCATGGCCTTCTCAGTTGGCCAGATACTGAGTACCCCGACCCCTCAGACGCAAATCCAGGATTCGACTCACAGTATACACCGGGCCACCACATTGTGCGCGGGGGGTTGGGGGGGGAGGGGGGGTATGGTTTGGATGCATAGGGCAGTAGACAAACAGTTTTAGCTGGGAGGTGTGGAAGGCCAGGTAGATGAAGAGAGAGAAGAGGGGAGTTGAATACGGTAGGTGACTGGATTGATGCGGTGAGTGATCTTATAAAGACCAGTTTTTGGACTGTTCATAGGTTGAGGTGCTGGTTGGATAGCCAAAACTTTTCCCCACTTTGGTATAGATGGCCAGTGCGGTGTCAACTGCACTCTGGTTGGCAGCTTCAATAGACCGGCGTGCTTTGTTCCAGGCCCTCCGACATCTGTCTACCATCATTTGAGTGTTATGGAAGAGTTCAGCCCACAGGAGATAGTGAGGCCAGGAGTGCTGCTCATCTGACGCATAGCACCGGAGAAACTGCCCAAGTTGCTGGTTGGCCCTTTCTGCCTAACTGTTGGTTTGAGGGTGATATCCGGAGGAGAGGCTAGTAGTGGAGCTGATCAGCTGGCAGAAGGCTTTCCAAAATCATGCCACAAACTGTCCTGTGAGAAACCATGATGGCATACCACATGGTGCAGGAGGAGTTTGGCCATGGTTTTGGTGGCAGGGAGACTGGACAGGGCAACCAGGTGGACGGCCATGGAGAACCAATTGAAAATGGTCAAAATGGTGTCTTTTCCCTTGGAAGTGGGCAACCCGGTATTGAAGTCCACCGCGTATGCGTTCAGGGACATTGAGGTACTGGGAGGGGTTGAAGGTTGCCAGTGGGAAGCTGAGTGCTGTTTTTGGATCATGCGCAATACCGTGCAAACCTGAACGTAGTCCTGGACGTCTTGGTTGGAGATGGGCCACCAAAAAGCCCTCTGGAGAAATAGGTTAGTACACTTGACACCTGGGTGGCCGGACAAGGGGGAAGAATGAGCCCATTGTAGCACTTCAGGTCGGCAGACAGAGGGGATGTACAGTCAACCTCATTGGGTGTTAGCTGGAGCGGGTTGGGTGGCTAGTGCCTCCTGAATCCGGGTTTGTAGCTCCAAGTGGAGAGGGGCCAGGATTTCTCTGCTGGCCACACCAGTTCGAGGTCTGTGCAAGGGTTTTCCTTGGTGTGCTGCCATGAGAGAGTGTCGACTTTGGTGTTTTTGGTCCTGGGGCGGTGTTTTTGGTGGTCCATCCACACCAGGAAGGGCTTGTTGCAGCCCTGAAGCCAGTCATGCCACTCCTCCAGAGCCCACTTGATGGCCAGCAGTTCACTGTCCACTACCCTGTAATGCTGCTGAATGGGAGTGAATGTTCTGGAGAAGAATCAACACTTATGGAGTTTTTGGTCTGGGCCTCATTGGGATAGGATGGGACCAGCACCCACATCTGAACCCTCCACAACGAAGGGTTTGTCTGGGTTCGGGTGATGGAGGACAGGAGCAGTGGTGAACCTCTTGGAGAGGGTTTTGAAGGTCTCCTCGTTGCAGTGGTCATTCCAAAATAGATGATGATTAGGCTTTGTGTTTAATGACAAAATTCCCGGCTGCCCCTGAGTTGATAAAAGCGGCGGCCACGGCATATTGGTGAAGGATGACCTGGATCACAAAGCGGAAAGCATCTAGGGTGATGATGATGGAGATGGAGCCAGGTAATCTTACCCCGCAACTTACCTGGTTTCAGGGTTTCCCAAATGCAGGCGAGGGGGACAGACGGGCCAGTGATGCTTAGGGGACGCACAGTAAGCACATAACCCCTCCTTATAGTGCCGCTCTCATGCGTGGGGGTTTAGTGATGTCCGGCCAACTTGCATGGGTTTGCCCCTTACCTTGTCTTCAGGTGAGCATAGTGGTTGAGCTGACATCCTGAGAGGTAAAGAGAGATGAAGAGGAGGTGGTTGAGTTTGTGGGGTTGGTTTGGGCTGAGTCACCATTCAAAGGTCGATCCTCATTGCCAGCAGGATCATCCCTTGCAGGAAAGGTGGCAACTCTAGACCCAGCAATCCAAATGCACGGAGCTAAACCCTCGTAGTAGCATGTCCGTAAGGCGGCTTCATCCAGGACCGTGTCGGCGGCTAAATTCTGCTGTTTATTGGTTCTCTGACAGCTACCCTGGTGTGGTGTAGGAGTGACTGGTGATCGAGCCAGAGCATAGCAGAGCGGTAGCCAATCACCAGCTTGTCCGGAAAGACGGGAGGTAAGGAAAATGATCCGTGAATGCTCCGTGGAGTAGCGTGCAGGTTGAAGCTGGAAAACAAGGTTGATTTTGTGTCACACTTACCCTCTATTCCATTCTATTTGTCAGGAAGCAATACTGGGGGTTCTTTTAGCACCGTAATGGATGAGGTAGAAGAACACATAGACCGAAGTGGTACAGTTGGGGTATGATGAGTCCGGCACTGTGCACCTTTTCCTGCAGGCCCTGATGGAGGGAGTTAACCTCCATACGTAGGTATTCCACAAGCACAGCCTGGTATTGAACAGTGTCCACCAGTGCCGCAAACTCTGCTAGGTCTACGGGCTGGGGCTCAGTCATTCTGTTATGATTTCCGGATGGAGTCGACACGGCAAGTGACGGGAACAGACTAAGTTTGTTGCGAGAAGTGTAAACCCAAACATGGAACCTGACGAGTATGTAGATGATTCTCACTAGTTGTTCTAAGTACTCTACTGTACTAGTAGCAAGAAAACCCACCGGTACACAATAACAACCAGAGCACTCGTGATACCAGAGAAGAAGGTTGAGGGAAAGCTGGAAGCAATACATGGGAACTCAATGACTGAGCACAGACTAAGTGTCTAACCGCACCTTAAATACTCTCTAAAGATGACTTCCTGCACCTAGTACGAGTCACCTGATCCGTGCGCCTGACGTAGTTCAGGTCCCCTGACCCGTGCACGTGACATGACAGTACCCCCCTCTCCAGGGCAGGCACCAGATGGGCCGGGAGAGAGAGGGAGCCCGATAACAATAGTTCTCGATGAGGGTGAGGTCCAGGATGAACCAGGCTGGAATCCAAAGCCATTCCTCAGGGCCGTAGCCTTCTCAGTTGGCCAGATATTGATGCAAAGGTGGTGGGCAGAAGTCGAGGGATGCATAGGTGAGTAGACAACCGGTCTGAGCTGGGAGGTGTGGAAAACCAGAGAGGCAGAGACCAGATGCAGAGAGAAGAGGGGAGTTGAAGACAGTAGGTGACTGGATTGATGCGGTGAGTGATCTTATCAGGACCAGTTTCTTGGACTTCGTAGGTTGAGTTGCTGGGTGGATAGCCAAAACTTGTCCCCACTTTGGTATAGATGGCCAGTATGGTGTTACCGGTGATGCTGTTGCCAATCGCGCTGGTTGGCAGCGTCAATAGACCGACGTGCTTTGTTCCAGGCCCTCCAACATCTGTTGACCATCATTTAAGCATAGTTCGGTCACCTGAACCGTGCTTGTGACGTAGATCGGGTCACTTGACCCGTGCTCATGACAAATTTAAGGTTAATAAAAGTAACACACTGGTACCCATGAAAGAAAGTTTTCTTTGGGTATTACCTTGTTTCCCAACACCCTATGTGTACCTCTCCACCATTAATTGATAGAGGTCAAAGTCCTCTATGAGCTATCATGAAACAACATTTACACACTTTGAATGTCTGGTTACTATTTCACATCTGTCACTTCTGTCACTGGGAAGGACGACACAGATGCAGGAGTGAAGGGAACACAGAGAGCTTTAATCCAAACTGGGTCTTTAGGAAATGTAAACAGTCACTCGATTACAAACTTAAAAGTAAACAGTCTTTCTCTCAGCTCTGGTTTGGGAAGAGGGTACGGTCCAGTCTGGGACACTTGGAAGTGACTCTTTCACTGAGACAAACACGAGGAAGAGTTTTACTCCTTAACCGGAGTCACGAGGAACACAGAAGCTCCACAACGTGCGGCAGCCACGAGGGGTAATTCCAGAGCTTGAGAGCGATACTGCGTCACTGGTTAACACTAGGGAGACATGAGAGAGAAAGAGAACAACACTGCAGAAGGCAGTGAAGAGAACTTTGTGCAAGAACCTTCTGTAGATTAAACTGGAGTTTTTCCGCAAAGTCCAGCCAGCATGTAAGTAATCCCAATGACAGACAGAGGAAGGTGAGTATGAGGGAGATCACACAACGGACTGCTGGATCGACTGGGCTGGATCGACTGAGAACACAAAGAGAAAAAACAAGATGACCAATTGTGAATACAAAGCAATTAAACACAAGGAGAGATTTAACTGAAACTAATAAAAATACAGGGAGACACACCTGAAATCACAAGGGGAACTAAATGAGTTAATCAAGACGGGAGCGCGACGGCTAAAACTAAAACAGGTGGGTTGCTGCACACCGCACCCAAACCAAAACAAATGTACACATGGAAAGGGGGGCGTGGCAGGCAAACCTTGGCTCAGTAATCCGGAGACAGGGACCGCTGGGGGCGTGGCAGAGGTGGCACAAACTTGACAACTTCTCAGAATGACTGTTAACATAACTATTATGAAAAAAAATATGAAAACCCCCAGGAATATCCCTTTAAGTTTAAGTGAATTCAGTTTATTGATTTAGCACAGAAATATGGGTACAGACTCCTGATGGGTGAGGATAAATGTCCCAATAGGGCAAAAGAAAAGAATTTGATTATAAAACAGTGACAATATAGTCAGACATGAAGACATGGATGAAATTCACATGCTGAATTCAAAACAGAGGAACTTGCATCATGGGAAGGCAAGTCTGTCATGACTATCCATCAGGGGTCTTCAAAGAAACCATGTTAACAAGTAAGTCAGTTCGACATAACGTAGTTGCATAATTACTAAACACAAATAACTAAATCAGAAGATATCCATAACTCATTTGCAGGAAATAGAAGATAATGGCAATATGATTTATGTTGTAGCATCCCCTAAAGGCCTATCTTTGAAAAGTTTCATATGCGTCATCTAAATTTCAGTCTATATGAGGGTTTTAAATTTTATGCTCAAACTCACTGTTTTGAGTTTTTTTATGTAATTCATAAATGCCAAGGCCATAGTGATCAATTAAAATAAGTTAATATTATTTCTTAAATAAATTACCCATAAAGGCTGTAAATAAATTCAAGACCCATTTTTAAATGATAAACTCAAAATTTCTTGACTAGTTTAAAAAGTGCTTTGATGAACTGATGACACTAAACACATGTAATTGCAAAGTTGCAAGTCTTACTGTAAAGGATGAAAAAAATCTAGTTTCATGTCCAAACTGAAAAGAAGTATGAGTATGAGGAGTAGTTTATTCAGTTATTCAAAACTGAGGACCTTTAGTGGACAACCAATACCACTTCCTTGAACCTTAACCAAGAAAGCCTAACATAGAATACAGAGGCACCATTGAGTGTTCTTACTAGCTGCATGATTATAAGGTTTGGTATGACTGCTCAGTTCTTACTACTGAGTCCTATGGCTCAAATTATTTTATTTTATAAACAAAATGGCTGCCATTGACAAAATTGATAATGTTATCTAAACCATGTTTAATCCTTTAATACTCTTAGTATACTGTATCCTGAAAGGTAATTTAATGGATGAAACTGACTGTTTTTCTCAGATTAAGTCTGATTTAAGTCTGACTCTTTATTTTATTTAAAAAATCCCTGGGTGGGATACTAGCAGCATAACTCAACCAAAATAAACAACAGTGAACTTTTGCTTGTTTAATTAAATTTACTTTCAAGTTTATTGTCATGTACTAAATAATATGTAGACATAGTAATCATGTTAACCCAATCACTAGAGAGTGGAGGAAGATGCATGCAGGTGGATTATATCCTATATAGGAGGATGAGTCTGAAGGAGATTGGAGATTGCAAAGTTGTAACTGGAGAGAGCGTAGCTAGACAGCATAGGATAGTGGTCTGTAGGATGACTCTGGAGGTCAAAAAAAGGAGGACAATGAGGGCAGAGCGAAAGATCAAGTGGTGAAGGTTGAAGAAGGAGGACTGTAAGGTGGAGTTCAGGGAGGAGTTAAGACAGGCATTGGGTGGCAGTGAAGAGTTGCCAGATAGCTGGGCAGCTTCTGTGGAAGTAGTAAGGAAGACATCTAGAAAGATACTAGGGATGACAGAGGAAAGAGGACAAGGAAACCTGGTGGTGGAATGAGGAAGTACAGGACAGTATCCAGAGGAAGAGGTTGGTGAAGAAGAAGAGGGATATTCAGAGAGATGAAGAAAGTAGACAGGAGTATAAGGAGATGAACCATAAGGTAAAGAGAGAAGTGCCAAAGGCTAAAGCGATTGGCTTGGCTAGGCAGAGGGACCGAGCTGAGAAAGATATGCAGCAGGTTAGGGTGGTAAAAGATAACAATGGAAATGTACTCACAGGCAGGGAGAATGTGTTGAGCAGATGGAAAGAGTTCTTTGAGGGATTAATGTATGAAGAGAATAAGCAAGAGAGAAGGCTGGAGGATGTGGAAATAGTGAATCAGGAGGTGCAGAGGATTAGCAAGAAAGAAGTAAGGACAGCTATGAAGAGGATGAAGAATGGAAAGGTTGTTGGTCCAGATTACATACCTGTGGAGGCTTGGAGGTATTTAGGAGAGATGGCAGCAGAGTTTTTGACCAAATTGCTTAACGGAATCTTGGAGAGTGAGAGAATTCCTGAGGAGTGGAGAAGAAGTGTACTGGTACCAATTTTCAATGATGAGGGTGATGTGCAGAGCAGCAGTAACTACAGAGGGATAAAGTTGATCAGCCACAGCATGAAGTTATGGGAACGAGTGGTGGAAGCTAGGATAAGAAGAGATATGATGATCAGTGAGCAGCAGTATGGTTTCATGCTGGGATGCAATTTTTGTTCTGAAGGTGCTGAAGGAGAAGTACAGAGAAGGTCAGAAGGAGATGCACTTCTGGAGTGTCTTTGTGGAATTGGAGAAAGCATACGACAGGGTGCCTAGGGAGGAGTTCTGGTATTGTAAGAGGAAGTGGCACAGAAGTATGTGAGAGTGGTACGGGATATGTAAAAGGACAGTGTGACAGCAGTGAGGTCTGTGGTAGGAGTGACTGATGCATTCAAGGTGGAAGTGGGTTTACACCTGACATGCAGGTACCAGCAAGAGTGACTGGGAAGGTGTATAGGACTGTAGTAAGACCAGCTACGGTAGAGTTTGGAGACAGTGGCACTGAATAAAAGACAAGAAGCAGTACCGGAGGTGGCAGAGTTGAAAATGGTAAGATTTGCATCAGGAGTGGTGAGGATGGACAGGATCAGGAATGAGTTTATTAGAGGAACAGCTCGAGGATGCTGAGGATGGAGCTGCCAGGGAAGAGGAAAAGAGGAAGGCCTAGTTGGATGTTTATAGATGTAATGAGGGAGGACATGCAGGCAGTTAGTGCGAGAGAGGAAGGTGCAGAGGATAGAAGGAAATGGAGACGGTTGATCCGCAGTGGCGACTCCTAATCAGGAGCAGCCGAAAGTAGAAGAAGAAGATTATCAGTAATCATGTTAGGGGTATCCGGAAAGGTCCAGGGTTACATTAGGCATGTTTATGACTGCTGTTTCTTTTTTTTTTTGTATTTTAGTGTTTTTTAATTTTTATAGTTTTATTTACAACAGTAATTTAGTACAGTATATTTAGTATTAGTAAGCTGTGACCTTGCTACCCATAATTGAGAGAGTTATTGCTGCATTTCTTGGTTGTTTGGGCTGCCCAAACCCACAGCCCAAACAAACACCCACAACCACCTGATCTTGCTGAGGCAAGACATAACAAAGCACAGAGAGTTCACCTCAAATTTCCATTCCATCGGAGTGGAAATACAAAAAGGGGATGCAGTGGAGAAGCAAAATGTTGACGAGAAAGAGCAGTGAGGAATGGGCAACTGTCTGGTGTGCAGGAGATGAGAAAGCAATCCAAGCAGTATCTTCCCTCCCTTATCATGGGCAATGTGACGTAGATGTTGCTGGCTTTTCATGTGGTCGGGCAGACCGAACTCGGCACGATAGTGGAAAGAGCAAGAGGAGAGGACTCACTGTTTTTGTTAAGAAGCGATGGTGCCACCTGGTCACATAGTGTTTAAGGAACACATCTATGTCCATAGTATCTGCCCAGATCGCTATTGGTATTTACATTCCTCCTTCGGCCGACGTGATGACAGCATGCCTACTGGGCATGAACACCTCACTCTGTAACTGGGTCCTGGATTTCCTAGCTAACAGGCCTCAGTTTGTTAGTATTGGAACCAGCACCTCCAGGACCGTCAGCCTGAGCACCGGATCGCCACAAGGACGCGTGCTCAGCCCACTCCTGTTCACCCTGCCAATGCATGACTGTGCTGCCCAATTCAGCACAAACCACATCGTCAAGTTTGCAGATGACACAACAGTGGTGAGGCTCATAAGGAACAACCATGAGTCTGCATACAGAGAGGAGGTCAGAAAGCTGGTGGACTGGTGTCGAGACAACAACCTGTCCCTGAACGTCGACAAGACAAAGGAGATGGTCACTGACTTCAGGAGGAACCGTGCCCCGTACACCGCACTTCACATAAACAACTCGGCTGTTGAGAAAGTCAGCAGTGTGAAGTTCTTGGGTGTGCAGATGACGGACAACCTCAGCTGGACACTCAACACCACCACCATCACCAAGAAAGCCCAGCAGCGCCTCCACTTTCTTTGGAGACTGCATAAGGCACGCCTTCCCACTCCCATCCTCACCTTCTACCAGGGGACCATTTAGAGCATCCTCTGCAGCTGCATCAGTTCCTGGTTCGGAAACTGCAACAGCGCTGACCGAAAGTCCCTTCAGCGGACAGCTGACAGCTGAGAAGATCACCGGTGTGCCCCTCCCACCACTCCATAAGAAACGCTGTGTCTACCGACATCATCACAGATCCCTCCCACCCCTCACACAGACTGTTTTCCCCCCTGATGTCTGGAAAAAGGTTCAGAAGTATTCGAACCACCTCTACCAAACATCACAACAGCTTCTTTCCACAAGCCATTAGATTCCTGAACTCAGAGCCTGCACATAACATCAGGGGTCTGAACAGGGTCTGACCTCGCACAGAAACTGCTATAAAATGCACATGACGAACCATCACCAGCTACAGACGACCCCCACCCCCTGCTGCAGCAAACAAAGACCTGGCAGACGAGCTGAACGCCTTCTACTGCAGGTTTGAGACGGACAGATACACACCCCTCACCCACCCCACCCCAGAGACAATGACCCCCATCACACCTCTCACCCCTCCACCCTCCT
>JBBPCZ010037833.1:0-10000 GCA_037974445.1 Brycinus macrolepidotus
TATATATATATAAAGAGAGAGAGAGAGAGAGAGAAAGAGAGAGAGAGAGAGAGAGAAAGAGAGAGAGAGAGAGTTATAAATCTAGAAAGTTGGAGGTAGGTATCTAGAACTATAATTGAAAAGGAGATACCTGATACCTCATGCTCTGCATGCCTGTTCTTGCATTAAGAATGCCTACATACCTATAATTACTGTGCTTAAGATCTGATAAAATCTCACTAATCTACAAAATATTAATTTGTAAATATTCAATTTTCTAGGTGTTTTATTTTGACTTATACTACGTTTTATATTGTTTTGTCTTGTTTTTGTGTTTGTGTCTCTGTGTGTCTGTGCAGTCATCTCATAACCAATTTCCTCTGAGATCAATCAAGTTTTCTGATTCTGATTCTGATTAACTCCCCATTCATGTTTGAATACCCAAAAAATTTCTCTCCAACCTCAAGTTTTTCAGAGCCTTATTGACCTCAAGTCTTTCAGAGCACTTTAAAGGCAGTCTGACTGATAATGGGAACGAAATCAGACTCAACTCACATTCTTGGAGCTCTCCATCCCCTCCTCAGACGTGTCCAGTGCTGGCCCTGATAAGGCTGAGTGCATGTCCATATCTGGAGCTCTCTATCTGCGTCACTGCTATACAAACACTCTGCAGACACCTTCTGCCCGAGAACTGCGTATCGTCCAGGAAATCATTTCTGAAACTTGTTTTCTTTCTGCTGAAGGAATTAATGGCTCATAGTTAAAAGAGTGCAGTTGCATTGGTCCTGTGAGGGTCAGGGCTCTAGGCAACAAGACAATTCCTGGAGAAATGTGAACTCATCTTTTGGATTAGTAATGGGATTAATAATTCGTTGATCATCATACTATTAACACAAACATATATTTATATAACATTTGTATAGTGTATGGTTTTTTATATTATACTGTTTTATTGTATAGTTTATATTCTATTGGTTATGCTGCTTCTACTTTCTTTATTGTACTGTCCATTTTGCTACGGTAATAATGCAAATTTCCCACCTGTGGAACTAATAAAGGGTTGTCTTATCTTATATTATATTAGCTTATAATGAGAATGCCAGGGAGGGTTATTAAAGGGCCCTCATTGTGAAAAAATCAAGTTGTTTTTTCTTTGCACATAATTGCTTTTTTTATTGTAGTAAAAGAGTTTGATATGTAAACACTTCCGTATGCCATTCACTCTCCTGTTGTGCCAGAATAGTTCACTTGCCAACCTGATACTGGGTTGTGCTATCCTCACTTCCCCTTACACTTCTGTTATAATCTGTGTTTGGGCTGGTGGCTGATGATCCCAGTCTTGAAAGTTCTTGAAATGCGCAGCACTGTGCTGAGTTCTTTACCTGAACTCGTTAAAATGACCTCATGGCTAAAACTCCAATTTAATTTTCCTCTAGGTTCCTCTAGGCATTCTTCCTCTTTCCCCTTAGGGACTTTCTCCCTTTGAATGTTGGTTTGTCTGAAGCTTTCCCATGTTGTTGTGGAGTTTGGAGATTTTCACTTTTGCCCTTGGCTTGCTCGCCAGGGGCTTAGACCCATACCTCTGTAACCCTTCTTCCATTGTACAAGAAAAGGTACTATAATATTATAGTCCATTTTCAACTAATCATGGTTGTGATGTCACAGATCTCAATGCACTTACACAGTCAGAAGAAGTAAATTTTTGTTCATTAAGGTATAAACAATGGAAATGTACCCAGTGGCCTTAAGGTTTGAATGCGTACATTCAAGTGTTAGTTTTTAAGATTTTAAAATAGAAAAATAAAGCAAAAAGTCTGAAGTCAAGACAGTGCATATGGAGTCAATGCAATTATGTTCCCTAAATTTAGGCACTGAAGACATACCCTTGATGGTAACACTCCAATGATGAAAGGTGTACCTCCTGAGTGACAATTTAATACTGAGAGTGTACATATGAACAGCAGTTTAGCCTTCCTTTCAAAAAAGATGTGTGAGATTTGGTTCTGTAGGCAGCCTGTAGAACAGTTATTGGTGTGGAAGATGTGTTAAAACGATTAAACATTGTGCTGTTCCAGACTTCAGGGAAGCAAATAGATCATTGCAGCATTACAAATGATTCAGACA
This sequence comes from Brycinus macrolepidotus, assembly GCA_037974445.1. Classification (NCBI taxonomy): domain Eukaryota; kingdom Metazoa; phylum Chordata; class Actinopteri; order Characiformes; family Alestidae; genus Brycinus; species Brycinus macrolepidotus. The sequence goes on from JBBPCZ010037833.1 coordinate 2,104, forward strand.
TTCACACTCTTTCAGCCTGGGCTGCTTTGTCATTTTGACATACTTAACTTCACTTGTAAAGCCAAGTGAAAGACACAGTGACAGAAATAGCCTAATCTAAGGGATAAAGAGAGGTTGGAAATTGAGTATATAAAAATGAAACTGTTTTCAATAAGTAAAACCACACCAGATTATTGGAAAAACTCAAGGATCATTTCTTTGGAGAATTGATCATCATGAGAAGCCTTTCCTTGGAACATCTTCATGACCTTGAATTGTTCAATAATATGTTACACCATCTGGAAAGTAATGTTAAGAAATACTTTGATTCTTAGCAAGCAAGTCAATGGGTCTGCACAACAAACTGATTTGCAAACTGTTTCAAGCACTGACACCCAGACAGCATTTCAACATCTCGTCTTTCTTCACCACATTTATTCTTTTCCTTGAAACAACATGAGTCCAATCCCCCTTCACTAATCACGGTCTGCTCCAGGGGAAGAAAGTGCTCTTCTGACAAATAGGATCTACTGAGACTTGTTTGACAAGTCAAGTTTCATTGATACATCTGCAGATAATTGGAAAGCTGTGTGAGAGCTATCAGCACAGCTGCTGGACACCAGCACAGAGAGCCGAACCATCCTCAGGTCCAGGAGAGAGGAAAAAACAGAGATGAGCAGAGACAGCAATGTTTCCAAGGTGCTTATTGCCATTGCCTCAATTGGATCCATCTGGTAAACAAAAGGGAACATTTGTGTGTAGAAAACTAGACATTTGAAAACAGGAGAAATTAAAGCTGCATGGGGCCGAACACTAAGCTCTGGTGTGCTTCATTGGTTTTATTACTTTCTTTGTAATTGTGAGGACCTGGAGGAGGGTCATTTTCAAACAGTTGCAGATGTTGGCATGGGACTGCACCACATAACAACATTTCTACATTTTGTAAAGTTCTCTGGAAAATTTCTCATGAAAATAGACTGGTCTCCAGAACATTTTATTGCCTATTACATCTCAATATAATTAACACATGTTGCACATATTTAACAGATTAGTTAGACTAACTTTGCTGTCAAGGAACAACGTAGCTAAAACACTTGTCAGCTCTTAAATGCACTATTCGTTCAAAAGTTTCCTGACACGACTTCTAATTTATCTTCTTTAAGGTGCACCCTTTGCTGGTACAGGTGTTCAACAGCTTGCACAAAGTTTGTGTAGTCTTCATAGAAAAGAATTAGCAATAGAATGGCATGCTCTAGAGAAGCCAAGCATGAGAATTAATGCATCTCCAGTGCTGAGAATTGGCTTGAGGGATATCAACCCAGCATTAGGCAATGGAGTAGTGAAACTGTGGTCTATGGAGTGATGGAGCTCCATCCAATACCTTTTAGATGGGTGGCATTCATGATTATCAGTACTTGACCTCTCCACTTGCTCTTGTGATGCATTGCAATCAAATCCTCAGCAATGTTCTATTATGTAGTTTACAGAAGAGTACAATCTGTTACCACAGCAAAGGGGGAACAACCTCCCTATTACTCCCTATTAATACTCTTTCTTTGAGAAGGAACCCTACAAAGCTTTGGATATATTTTGGATATACTTTGTTCCCACAAAACAGTCTGAATGTATTCAAACCAAAAGCCATGGATCAACAGCATCATTCAGCAGCACCTGGTGTGTTCAAGGACATATATAACACCTCCCTCTCCAAATTTGTGGTCCCAAGTCATCCATTACTGTTCTAGTACTAAAAAATCAAGTTAACATGCTTAACTGGTGCCCTATTGCCCTCACTCCCATAGTAAGCAAATGCTCTTACATAAAGATTTAGCACGTAATACTCTTTTCTGGTTCTCACACTGTCCTGAAACTTAAATGTATCCTCATACTGTTAGTCGCTTTGGATAAACGCGTCTGTCAAATGATTTTTATATAATGTAATGTAATGTTAAAGATCTAATTTTTGGCAGGTTACCTCCCACACTGGACCCTATTTTATTTTCTTACAGACAACACAAATCAGTGGAAGATGCCATAATCACAACTCTGTACCACCCTCACCCATCTACAGAAGACAAACTCTTATGTGAGGATGCTATTTATTGACTATAGTTCAGCATGACACCAAGCTCAGGCACCTAGGATTTAACTCATCTGAGCATATGGATCCTGGACCTCCTGACACCAGGTGGTGAAGATGAACTCCAATACCTCTACCAATACAGGAGCCCCAAAGGGGCAAAGTCTAAAGTCCTTCAGGTCTTCTACAGAAGCACAAACAAAACCATCCTGACCTGCACCATCGCTGCCTGGTATGGGAACTGCATGGCCCTCACCACAAAGTGCTGCAGCTCAGCACATCAGGAAAAGAGTGAGCTTTACTCCATTCAGCATATATACAAGGCTCGCGGGATTGTAAAATAGATCATCCGCCCCAAAAACGGACTGTTGCAGCTGCAGCCATCTGGCAAGTGATGCCATAGCCTTAAAACCCAGACCAGAAACTGCAGGACAACTACTTCTGTAGTGCTGAAGTACTCTCTTATACTAGTTTAATTGTATGTAAAAATAAAATATGCTTGAATCTTTCCGATTCTTCAAAAGTTAGGAGGGAGTCCTGGTGTTTGTCCAGAACATTTCACTTCTAAACCTCATTTAGTCTTAAGTATTGTTATCAGCAGGTGTCTAGACACAAAATACGCCCCTCCTATACTTTAAGCTGCTGCCGCAGTTTCCAAACAAGTGCCAAATGAGCGTAATCAGTCTGTGGGGTGTGGTCCCTGACTAAACAACTGGAAGGCCTCTTGTATTCCTCTGCCACCATTTCCTCCCTCTGAGCTCCACTCAGGCATCATGCCCAGCTGCTTCCCATGTGAATACCACTGCCTGCTGAGAGTGTTTCTGTTCACCCAACAGTATTTTATTCCCTAGTCTCTCGCTCTCTCATTTTCTCTCTCATGATTGCAAACAGTGTGCTTTGATGTTTACTATATGGACAATTAGCGCAAAGTCTTTAGAGACCCGTTATGAAAGCTTTCCCAATGACTTTATCTGCCCTCAGCACTTTTTATTAGAATGCAGAACATTTACAAGACTTAAACAGCTCCGGCCCCATTCTGCTCCTGTGCCTAATTTGCTAGACTGGGTTGACCAGCTCTTTCCCAGAATCCTACAGCCAATGATGTAAGAGAAAGAAATTCCACCCACTACAGGAAGGCTTCTTTCACTCAAAATTATTTTATTGTTTTATAGCTGCTGAGCTTGACTGCATGTTGTTTTAAGGAAATTCCAAGGCTCCAAAGAAAACACAATACATATATCAAGTTACTGAACTCTCCACTGAAATTAATGGACCGTTGGACAGTTCTGACATTGTGGAGTTTCTCTCAGCCAGTCTAAACAGTTTAGAGGCAAAACATGCACGAAAATCACAAGGTAAAGGACATATTTGAGTAGTGGGAATAACCCTTTTTTATTGATTCAAGTATTAGGCAAAGTCACAGTTCATTAAAGAGTGGAACTCTACTCAAGTGCTTCAGGTGAGTGCTCTAAAATCATTATCTACAGCAGGGTTCTCATGTGCCGATGCTGGAAGAATCACAGTTTAGATCTTTCAGAGCACAGTTTAGATCTTTCATAGTCAGATCCTACTATAACCAGCCATGTTGGAAATGAGAAAGTACTAAGGTGAACCACCCTGAAGACCCCCAGCTCTGGAACTGAGAACTGAGGCAGACAAAAAAGAAATGGTGGGATTTTCTTCATGACTGTGCAAGGCGAATATTTCCACTGAACATAGTGTAGTCCATTTACAAACCCGAAATGATGGATATACCACATAAAATGTGCAATAATATATATTTGTTTAGTTTCTGCATTGCAGTTTCTTTGGAACACATGGACCTCTTACACCTCAATGAAACCCTGAATATGTTGCACCTGGTTAGCAGGTTAGCAAGACTAGCTTAGCTTCTACATAGAAAGGTAGTACAGAACGTCATACATACGCTATAAAAGGGTGTAACAATGCATCAAAATATCAAATGCATCAAAACATCAAAATGCAAAAACGTGATAACATACATCGTGGACATGTGACAGTGCATCATGGAGAATAAGCATCCTATTAATCATGATATTTGATGTAACTGTATTGTTTAAACAACTCAACTCAAATTTCAATCTAAATATTGTGAGAATTGTTTCTAGTCTTATTTTCTTGAATAAATTGTGAACATTTTGAACCTTGAGCCCCAAATTGTCTATTGAACTGAATCATAAGTTGACTTTACAGCTCTAATGATATGTGTTCATAAATACCCAGACATGACTTCTAATATTTGAATTTGGTTATTTAAGATGCAGCCATTACTGATGCAGGAGTTCATGCACACATCTCCTTTGAAAAATTGGACACTCTGAAGCAACCACAAGGTCAGCATTCCCAGTACCAAGCGTTAACTAGAAGATTTGCAGCCCAGTGGTGGAAATGAAACAACCATGCTCCATGTAATACCTTGGGATGAGCTGAAGTGGCTTTTGTGGCATTTTCCTAATGTACCTACACATCACAACTACACCTCTGGGATCCTGCTCTGTTAAAAGACTTTTTTGATAGATTGAAACTTTGAAGGATGGCCTAATGTTTGTGCAGAACATTTTAACCACCTTAACCTAGTGTAGACATAAACTACACACCTCCTACACATTCAGCTGATGTTGCAGTTTTCAAACAAGGACCGTAATCAGTCAGTGGGACATGATCCCTTGACTAAACAACTGGGAGGTGTAATGCCCTCTGGCACATCTCTACCTGGGACAAGCAGGTCTGATTTCTGAACCGCAACACACAACCACCTGGAACTTTTCTTGAACTAATCATCAAGAACTAGAAGCAGAGCACATATCCATAAACTTTGTATGGATATGGAAATCTCGTATGCTCTGGCCGCAGTTCTGAGCATAGTTTTTATCTCACTTCTGGTTTTCTGGTTTTTGACTCAGAAAAGAACTCTGACTCTGGTTTACCTCTTATATTCCCGTTTGCTCCTGATATTTTGTCATTTTTGGAGCTGACTACACTTTGGACTGTGTTTTTGGGACGGTTTATTAAAATCTCTCTTCATCGTGTAACTGTGTCCATCCTCACCCCCTCCCAAATATCACAGAAGGGCTCTTGGTTTGTAATTCCAATTTTCTAGATTCTATTCTGTCATATTCTAGGCTAGTCCTGCTAACAGCTATAGTCACATTATTTCCATTATTTCTAACTATGGCTATTTCTGATATAATTGGGTGCCCACAGATAGGGCAATCTGTATGTAGCCATTATAAAAACACTTTCTTTGCTGAGGCTGAAAACATTAATCGACTATATTGATTGATACATGAGGAACATGATGTCATGAATCTAAAATGGTCATATGCTCCATGCTGCAGGTTCACTATACAGGACTGTTGTTATGGAATGTGTATTCAGAACTGAAGGTACAATCTTTTATGTGAATATCCTCTTTTATTTCTGTTTTTACATTTTATCTACCACACTATTTATGATCCTTTAATGAGAATACCTACTTTTTATGGTACATACTGTTTTATCAGGTGCAGGAAAAGCCACCCACATCTTCCAACAAGCTGCTGAATCAATTAACCCTGCGGAGATGGAAGTGCAATCAGTTGTCAGGGTTCAGCACGAGTGACTTTTGACCCTTAATTGGGAGCTCTGTAACCCAGCACCCCTCTATTAGTCAGCCACCAGTCAACAAAGACCAGAGGAAGGTCGTGATTACTTCTGTTTACTCATTTACTTGTACTGAATAAAAAAAAATCATAACTTTGAGTATTTTCAATTGTAAAAAAAATATTTCAGAATCAGGATCAGAATCAGAAAACTTTATTGATCCCAGAGGGAACTGGTTAATAAAGTTTTCTAAAACTGATTCTAATTTTGAAATAAAATTATTTACGTTTGTATTTTATTTGTGTTTTACAGGCACAAAATTTACATTGACACAATCTACTACATGAAAATTAATACTTGAAAAATGCAAACCCAATATCTGATCATAATAATAAATAATTGATTTTGATAATAAAGCTGCAAAACATTGTGTTTGAATTTAATGTTTTGTGATGTCATAAAATCCAACACATTATATATCTGCTTTTTCAATCTATAGCAGTTTAGCCCAGACAATTGTCTTTGAAACTGTGAAGAGTATTTTGGCCCAATACGGGCACAATACACATCAGACAGTTAGAACAAATATATATCAGTCTTAAAGGCTCAGTAACAAAAACAACCTGTTTAAATTTGATGGCAAAAGACAGGCTGGGAAATAATCATGTAAAAATGAAGTATGCATAAAACATATGCATAAAACAATATGAATGCGGGCCTCTGGGAAAAATATAATGTTGGAAAAATGTGGGATATTGGCCCTTTAATGATTAATTGTAACTGTTTTCACAGGCAAATAACAGTGAACATGGTTAAAGTGCAGAATAAATGAGGAGTATATACTTCAAACAAAAATGTTTTTGGAAAGAAACCATAGGAGAACCACTTCTGGTGGCCAAAACCAGGGCTCTCAAAAGGGGATCAAGGACCTCCATTGGTCCAAGACGTATATCCATTATGTATTTGTTATTTTTATAAAAGACATGACACGGTTAGAGACATGTGCCCCAGTACAATCAGTATAAAGATCCCATCGTAGGGCAAAAATGTAGAATCACTTTGATCAGTATCAGCACCCACAATATGTACAACAATATTAAGGTTTTTCTGATATGCTGGTACAGACAAAAGAACCAGCAATTTTCAATTATTTTTATTAATGAATTTACAATCTAAGCTTTTTACAATCTGCACTGCACTGCATTCAATTTTAACAGGACTAATTATAATGGAACTGCTGGCAAGATTCTAGTACTAACAATATTTACAATATGCTCGGAAAAGCATGAAGTCATACCATGACAAATTTATCATGATAAAAATCATCATATTACGCACTCCTAACTACTAAATCAACTCGATAGCCACCCCTAATTATTTAAGTCTGTTATTTATTCCAGCCTAAAAAAAAAACCCTTTTGAGAACCATACTTTAAGGGTGTATATTGGTCCAAGCCCACTGAACTTCTCTGTTGCACTCAGGGGTCTTTTATTTCTTACAGTCTCACCACAAACAGAACAAAAACCTGACAATTTCAATCTTTTCCAGTACAGGATTCAGGAGGACACTGTTTATTTTGCTCTTCCTGCTGGACGGAGGGCCAGATTATCTCCTGTTCCATCTCTGAAATGGCTCAAATCAGTCAAACAGAGGCTCCCTCTTATCAAACGTGCCCCGAGATCAAACGCCTGGCAGAGGATGGAGCTGGAGCTGCACTGGCCACTAGCACAGGATGGAGCGGGGAAACACGGGTGGCTGAGCGTGGCTTTTACTGCCCATGCTGATCTTTCTGCTGCTGGTGGAGCTCAGTATGTTTCCTGCTCTTGGGTGGCCAGGAGTAGCTCACTGCTACACTTGCTGAACTCTTTGGAAACTTTGTAAGAAACTTCCACCTGGTAGCTCCATTTTGCTGGTGGCTGGTGGAGTCTGTAAGCCATCGGTAGATGTACAGGTTTGCCATTGCGTAGCTCCTCATCAGGTTCCACAGAGCTGCTGGATATCTTTGGATGGTGGAAGGACAAAGGAAGGGGTTCTAATAAGGTGGACAGTGGGTGTGGTTTTACTGAACAACTTCTAGACATGCATGCTTTCATGTCCAGATGTCTCACAAACAAACAAACAAACAAGGACAGCAGCCGCATGTTCTAACAGCAACCGCATGCAAGTGTCTGGACATCATCACAAATTTTCAGGGGCCAAAAAGACATAGTTTTGATTTTTCATTTTTTAAAAAT